>JARHVA010000072.1:380000-625000 GCA_037957365.1 Torreya grandis | reverse complement strand
ATAATTAAATATTTTATATCTTTAAACTTAATATAATATATAAATAATTTTTTTAATAATCTTGATGAGACCAAAAATATTCTATTATACTCCTCATAATAACAAATATGATCTAAATTTAGATTAAAAGTTATCCACTTTTTCCATTTTTTCCTATTTTTGCATACCATGGGTGTTTACTTTGTGCTTTGAGAAGAAAATGTTTTCAATTTTTAACATATTATTGAACATGATTATATTTTTTAAAGATATATATATGATTAACGATGAGATTGGAATCGCGGCCTGAGCAATTTCAGTAGTGGTCTAAAAATATAAATATATATATAAAATTAATTTTAATTTTAATTAAATTAAAATTAATAAATATTGAATGATGTATAAATTAAAGGATAAGTCATTTTGTAAAATAAAGTTGTCCGATATATCATAATTCAAACTTTTTTTTTGGTAAGAACATTCAAATTTCGAAACAAAAAATCAATCTATCAAAACACAACACTACTCAACCACAACACAATAAAAAAAAAATAAATAAAAAAAAATAAAAATAATAAAATAAAAAATGGTTACAATTTGAATAAAACTATATTTTAACAGTGGTATTAGTTTGAAGGACACATATTTTCTAATGTGGTTTTTATTTTTAAAAATAAAATTTGTTGAAACGTCACACAGATATTTATGAGTATGACGGCGGTGCGGCTATGCTCAAATGGAAAATGACGACAAATATATTATATATATGGGGCTAAAGACCATTTGCTAAAACAGATCTG
Organism: Torreya grandis; assembly: GCA_037957365.1. NCBI lineage: Eukaryota > Viridiplantae > Streptophyta > Pinopsida > Cupressales > Taxaceae > Torreya > Torreya grandis. Next base: position 624,221 of record JARHVA010000072.1, on the reverse strand, counting down.
TGCACTAGTCCCTGAGATGTGGACAAGCTGGCCATGGAGAAATATGCAGCATAGATCACGGATTACCAAAGGCAAGCTGGAGCATTAAAATCATTTGGAAGGGGCTGTGCTAATCCCTGATCTCTGCTGTATACTTTCCCCATGGCGGCCTCCTCTCTTCTCTGCAATCTCTCTCCCTTTTTTTCCCATGGCCGCCTCGTTTTTTCTCTGTAATATCTCTCTCAGTCTCTGTTTTAAATATATATATATATAGTGCAGGTATTTCTGTGCTCCAGCGGTTTGTCAGAGTTTGCTAATCTATGAAGAGCGCCATACAAAACCATGCTGGATCTTAACCAGAAGTAATGAGTTGCGGTTGAAACTTTTTTTTAAAAAGTTGATCACTGTTTTAAGCTCTTAAAAATAAGATATGAAGGATATCTATTTTGTTAAATTCGTCTCAGAGATTATTCTTGTCTCGTCTTTTAAATTATGACAAATTTTATTAACAACAAGAACTAAACATCTTTACCATTTAAATTAACAACCATTCTTGTTATGTTTTAAATCTTAGCATAAACCTGCTTGACATGCACAGATTTGTCTGAGAGAAGTTATTTCCTACTTTATCATCTGGAAAACCGCCTTCATTGCTGTCTGTCATTTCACCCCTCATCTCATAGATGGATAAGATCGGAGGCCAAGCGGTAAAATAATGTTATTTATTGTACCTTCTTTTCGAATATTGCATTTTAGCACTGTCATACAATTAATCCAATTTAGTTAAGTACGTAGACAGTTAAGACAGGCGAATATTGACTAGCAAAGATTCTGTTTCCAATACCTGCCCAACAAAAGATGCGGCTCGCCACCCCCTGCAACACCCTTTCCTACCAATGGCTTCCACATAGCGAAATGATCCCATAGTCAACTTTGATTTGATGATGATTCCATTGGTTTCGTTCACATTGTAAGCTACATTATTCATATAGAATGACGAGGGAGTTGCCCCCAAAGGTCCAATTTAGGTGGAAAGGGATGCAATTATTTGGGTTTCTTTAGAGGGAAATTTTGTAAAGCGAAAGTGTATAGATTAGTGTTTGTTATTCATTCAAAGTTTGATTTCATTTTATCTTTTGTTTAAAGAGGATTAAATAAAATTATTTTTATATTTTTGGTAGAGGTGATAAAAAATGAGGTTATGTAATTTTTTGTATGACGAAACAGTGTATTATGAGAGAAGGAGGTGTTTCCTTTCATAATGAATTTGAACAATGATATATATATATATAACATAATTTTTTAAAGAGTGATAATATTGAAAGATAATAGATGGATTAATAAGAATGTAATTTAGTAGGTAGTAGGGAACGAAGGTGGTGCGAGCGAGTGGAGGAGCGAGCAGTGAAAGGAATAATGGAGTGATGGAGAAGGATCAACAAAAGGGAACTCAGAGTGACAAAAGAAAGTTTTTGGAAGATCAAAAAGCTTTGGCTACGCTACAATACCAAAAATTGGCTAAAGCGAAAGGTAAATTGGGGGGTAATCATGGCAAGAAAGATCATCCAAAGATTTAGGATGTAGTGATAGCGAAAGATAAGGAATGGTGGGTTGAGGAGGCAAGTAGGGGTAAAATTGGTAAAAAATGGAAAGGTAAGAAGTTGGGCCAACGTCTTCACAAACCAGAGGTTTTTGATGACAGTAACAATTCCATAGAGGATCTGAAGAAACGGGTGAGGGTAGAAGCCTTAGTCAAATCCCCTCATGAGGAGGAGGGTTTCAAGAGACCAATTGATAAGGAGCCTAATCTGGGGGCATCGTTTGAGGATGAAGAAAATAAGGGAGAAGCTAAAACCCTTGATTGGTCTTCGGACCAATTTAATGCTAAGATTCAGTTACTGTTTGACTATGCCCTTATCTACAAATGCGTTGGTAAATGGCTGATGATTGGAGCCATAGATCTATGGGTTAAAGAGAAATGGGGTAAGGATGTGAAGGTAAGTTTTTTACGAAGGGGTTTTTTTGTGGCAACTTTTCTTTCTAAAGAGGAGAAAGATAAAATCCTTAAGGTAAAAAACTAGTCACTAGAAGGTTTGGGAATATGGATTCAAAAATGCAGCCCTAATTTCAACCTCTTAAAAGCTAGAAAGGGGAGTTACCCTGCCTTGATAATATTTTATGGTCTCCCTCTAGAATACTGAAGCACAAATTGTATGTCTGCTTTAGGAAGTTTGGTGGGGGGTGGTGGTAGAGATTGATGCGATGACCTTGAAAGGTGAGAGAGCGGCGTATGAAAGGGTTAGGGTTGAGTTGGATTTGAATCTTGAGATTCCAGAGTTTGTTGTTATCAAAACAACAGGGAGAGAATGGCATCAACGAATATATGTGGAAAATATTCCTTTCAGATGTTATGGCTGTCATCAGCTAGGGCATATTCAAAAATATTGTAAGATTAAATGGATCCCTCTTAAAACCAAAATGATTAAATTTTTCCCACAATGGATAGCGAAGTAGGGTTCTCAAGAAAAGAAGCAATCTTTGAAAACACCACAAACATAGGCTTTGTAGCAGCTTTCAGAGAAGACTATTGGAAATAGTCTTTCAAATAAAATTAGGGTAACAAAGGAGCTTTTAGTTAAAATTGGTACCACTGAAGTCATTTCCCTTGATTCTATGATAAAAAATTATGATTTCCTAGAGTAAGAATCATTTAATATTAGAGAGATGGTTTTGAAGAATCAAGTGGTCCTGGAAAGCAATATGAAGAAGAAGGGTTTAGAGGAGAAAGAGCAGCCAACCTCTAGTGCCGAGGAGGAACAATCAGATTTTGAAAATGATTCAAAAGAAGAGGTAGAAGAGGATTTCGAAGGAAATTTAAATTTCAAAGATGTTTTGTTAATAGTTAAATCTAAGAGTAAAATTTCTATACCTAATTGGGGGCTGAACATCAAAAAAGGTAAGAAAAATCATGCAAAACATACAAAAGGTGAAGTCTTTGCTAGAACTCAAGGAACTTTAAAAGGTTTTCTAGATGTTGCAAAGTGAGGGGTGGAATTCCCTCCTCTTTCAACATGAAGGTAATATCTTGGAATGTTAGGGGATTGAACGTCTCTAAAAAAAGGAGGCTTGTTAAGCACCTTTTAAACTTAGAAAGACTAGATATCTTTTTGTTGTAAGAAACTAAACTAAACATGAGGGAAAGCAGAAGGTTGTTTAATCTACTTAGGGCAATGTTGGCAAGGGGCCTTTGTGGAAGTTCAAGGTGCCTCAAGGGGTCTGGCCCTCCTTTGATCTCCTTTTTCTATCAAACTTGATATATTGGATTCTAGCCAATTTTGACAAATTGGTAAGATTTATAGCTTTCAGTCAGATCTTCAGTTTTTTTTGGTTTACATTTATGGTCCACAAGGAGGTGATCTAAAATCTACCCTTTCTGTCAAGATTTCAACCTTTCTTACAGATTTTCAATAGGAAAAGGTGGTTTTAGGGGGTGCTTTCAACATCATCTTGAGTTAGAAGGATAAGCATGGAGGTTTATTTTCTGTCTCTCAGGCCAGTCAATATTTTGGTCATTTTTTAGAATAGAATGATTTTGAAGATATTTCTCTAAATTTAGGTTGGTTTACCTAGAACAATAAATGATTGGGAAAGGAAAATATTTTAGAGAGATTGGATAAGTTCCTCTCTTCTAATTGGTTCCAGATTAATAATAAATTAGATTGTTGGGTCACTCAACATTTGGGGTCTGATCACCTTCTGATTGTTTTGACTATTAATCCTAATGCTCTTCCTAAAATAAACCCTTTTAAGTTTGAACTCATGTGTCTACATGATGGATCCCTTTTTTATTTGGTAAGAGAGTGGTGGATAAATTGTCCAATACCTAAAGGTTAAAAAATGGTGCAAATGTCTAAATGACTTGAGTTATTAAAGGGGAAACTAAAATGTTGGAATTGGGAACAATTTAAGAGTATCTTTCAAGAGAAAGTTAGGATTGAATTTGATTTCAACTCTTTGAATGAGAAAGTGTTTAATTTTGGGATGGATGTGGCTGACTATCATCTGGAAAATGTTTTTTCTAGTAAGTATGAAGAAATTCTTTGCAGGGAAGAGATTTACTAGAAACAAAAATCAAGAGAAAGTTGGCTTAAAGAAGGTGATAAAAATTCATCTTTTTTCCATCAATCAGTGAAATCAAGAAGAAAGGTGAATAGAATTGCTCACATTTTTTTAGGGCAAGGGGTGGATTTGGATTCCCTAGAGGAAATTTGGTAGGAAGTGGTTTGTTTCTTTCATCACTTGTTGAATGATGAAGACAATTCTAATTTGATGGTTTAGAATGATTTTCTTCAGTATATTTTGGAAGTAATCTCTCAAGCTATGAATGAGAGGTTACTGGCCCCTTTTTCACTTGAAGAAATAAAAAAAGTGGTCTTTTCTATGGTCAAAGATATATCTCCAAGTTTGGATGGTTTTTTGATAGTGTTCTTTCAATATTTTTGGGATATTGTGGGTTTGGATGTTCTGGAGATGGTGGAAGATTCTAGGATTAAGAGGAAGTGCAACCAAAAATTAATACAACATTCTTCTCCTTATTTACAAAAGGTGAGGCTCGAGATTCATTTTTGGATTTTAGACCTATGGCTTTGTGCATTACAATCTATAAGATAATATCTAAATTCATCGCTGAAAGAATGAAACCCCTTCTGGATATTATTATTTATAGTGAGCAAGTCAGTTTTGTACTAGGTAGAAGTATTCAAGAAGGTATTATTATTGCTCATGAAATCATGTGTTCCCTCAATCATAATCATCAGAAAGGCATGATGATAAATTGGATATTATTAAAGCAATGATCAAGTCAATTAGAGATTATTGTTCAAGATTCTTTTAAAATTTGGCTTTAGTAAATATTGGTGTGATTGGATAATCAACTGTGTTTCAAATCCTAAATTCTTTGTTATAGTGAATGGGAGTCTGTCTGGCTTCTTTTCTATTTCAAGAGGTTTGAAGCAAGGTGATCCTTTAAGACCTTTTCTTTTCATCATCATGGATGAAGTCTTGGGAAGAGATATGAAATTGGCACAAAATAGAGCAAGGTTATAGGGCTTGCAAGTAGCAAATAACTTTGATTACCTTACATTTCATCAATTTGTAGATGATACTTTTTTGTTTGGTAAAGCATCAATTGAGGAAGCTGAGGAATTAAAAGTATCTTGAGAGGATATGAAGTAGCATCTGGGCAAAAAGTAAATGAGGGTAAGAGAAATATATTTTGTCAACTGTGGTAATAGGGTTGAAAATAATTTAAGCAGGATTCTTGGCTTCAAAATTGGGAAACTCCCAAGTAAATATCTTGGGGTTCCATTTTTCAAAGGATCTAGGTCTAAAGAAATATGGAAGAATTTGTTGGATAGATTTAAAGCCCATGTTAGTTCTTGGAAAGGAAGGTGGCTCTCCTTAGCAGGCAAAATTACTTTGATTAAGGCTATGTTAAGTGCCCTTCCAACTTACTTTTTTCAGTGCTTTCTCCTCCAAAGCATATCATTAACTCCATGAACAAAATGATGAGATACTTCCTTTGGTAAGGCTATAGGGAAGATATTAAAATTCATTTGATGAAATGGGAGAGTGTGTGTAAGAGAAAACAAAAAGGAGGGGTGGGTATAAAAAATCTCTCTTTGCAAAATCTAGCTCTGGGAGCTAAATTGGTTTGGCAAATGATTTCCAATTTTGGTAGATTGTGGTGTAGGATTTTTAGAGCAAAATATCTATATTCTAATTTCCCAGAAAGAATTGTTTCCATAGAAGATCCCCCAAAGGATATCATATTTAGAATTTCATGGTAAAGTGTAGATTGGTGATTGGACAACATGTAATGATAGGAAAGCAGATTTTTGGATGGATTCTTGGAATGGCTATCAGCTTTTAGTATAGGAGTTTACTAACAGTCAAATTAAAGATTTTTTACAAAATCAATGGGGCTCAAGAATATAATTCCAACAAAGTAGCTAGTAGTTAGAAAAGTTTTCAAAATCTTCTGGTCCCTCGAGAAGAAATTGTGTATTTGGAATCTTGTCTTAAATTAAGAAAAATATTTCACAAAAATCAAGAAGATCAACTACATTGTATTGGAGATAAGATAGGTCACTATTCAGTCATATTAGGCTATTAGATGGCAAAAGTAGAAGACGATGCTTTGAGTCAGGAAAAATTTCTCTATTGGAATAAAGAAGGTTTACAAAAAGTAGGGACTTTTGCTTGGTTGGTGGTTCATGGTCACATTTTGACACAAGATCATCTAAGAAAGATTGGGTTTACTAGTCCTTCCAAGTGTTGACTTTACAAAGAAGAGGAAGAAATGATAGATCACTTGTTGTATAACTGTACCTTTGCTCCCTAGTGTTGGGTTTGGCTATGCAATAGGCTCAATTGGTTATGGGCATGGCCATAAACTCTTTTTCAAGTCTTTGCCTCTTGGCCAAAAGGGGATGTAAAGAATTCTCTTTACAACTTATGGAGATGTAGTCCAACTATTCTTATCTGGATGCTTTGGAAGGAGATAAATGCTCATATCTTTGAAGATAAAGAGCACCCATTGTTCATGATTATAAATGATATTGAAATGGTCATTTCTGAAGTAGTGTCATCTCATTTTCACAGAAAGAAAGGTATGCTTTCACAATGGGATATGCAAACATGTGCTGAATGGAAATATATTAAAATTCCCCCTATTAAGGGGACAATGGTAGATAAGGAAAATAAGAAAAAATAAAAGATATAGCTAGGATTCCACCTAGACCTTGGTGGTTCAAACTGAATTTTGATGGGGCTTGTAGAGGCAATCCAAGAGCCTTAAGGTAGGTTGTGTAATAAAATTCTGCAGTGGCTCTTTAATTAGAGATTTGTTCCTCAAACTTTTTGATGGCACAAATTCCCCCTATTAAGGGGACAATGGTAGATAAGGAAAATAAGAAAAAAGAAAATATACGGTTAGGATTCCACCTAAACCCAGGTGGTTCAAACTGAATTTTGATGGGGCTTGTAAAGGCAATCAAGGAGCCTCAAGGTAGGTTGTGTAATCAAAGTTTGTAGTGGCTCTTTAATTAGATATTTATTTCTCAAACTTTCTGATGGCATAAATAACAATGTTGAAGTCCAAGCCTTAGTAGCAGGGGTTAATCTGGCTATGGAATGCAGAATCACTTTTTTATAAATTGAAGGGGACTCGTAGGTGGTGATTCAAGAATTGTCCAATTCAAGGGAAAAATATTGGAAGATTTCACATATTTTAGATGTCATTTGGCCCAAGCTGAAAGATTTTGAAGGTTGGAATTGCTCTCACTATCTTTGATAAAGTAATAAAATTGTAGATTTTTTGGTAAATGTGGTACTTTGATCCAAAACTCAAAAGTTCTGGTTGATAAATATTTCAATAACATAGAAATAACAAAGTAACAATGAATTCTGTGAGAAGAGATGTAGCATTACTCAAGATCACAATACAATTATATGCTTATCTCTGGGAAGAGATGTTTGTCTTCACATTTCGGGTTACCTCTTCATTTATACAAATTTTGAAAGCATGGGGAGGATCTGAAAGGTCACAAATATTGAGGGAGATTAAGTGGTTTGACTTCCAAGATTTAAAACAATATAGAATTCGAGGAATTACTATTTTTAGAAACTATTTTTAGACTGCACTACTAAAATTGAAATTTGGGGCACTTTTGTTGGGTTTTTGGGGGTAAAAATTCATTGAGAAAATATCAATTCCATCTCATGAATTTATACTCAATAGTAGCTTTCCAACGGTTCAAACAACAAGTCAATTAGAGCTACGGTGCAAAAGTTATGGCTCCCGAAAGTTTTGTCATCAATTGGGGTGGAACTGTCCCCTGAATTGTCGCCTGAATTGCTGCCCGGATCATACTTGATCAAAGAGAAGAATAAAGGAAGGCTAATATCAATAACAGATGGGAAAATGGCATGAATTATGAGTAGATTGATTTTTAATTAATACCCTACAAATTTTGGGTGTTTTTCAAAGGCAACTTGGTTTTTTCCTAGTAGAGGAGAATGTCTTCAAATGAGGTCTTATTTTACTAATATCATTTATTTGCTTAGTGGTTTGTATTTTAAAATATTTTGAAAAAATTAATTTAAAATAAAGATTATTGGATTTTTTCATAAATAAGAAAATCTCAATTTTAGATATGTAAAGGATATTTTGCTCATCCTTCAAGTGGAATGGCTAACATAGTTTGGAGCATGCTGAGGGTTTTCTTGATGGCACAAGTCTTCCAAGATTCAAGAGATAGGATGAGCCTTTCCATTTCATGATGGCTTTTATTGATTCTTCAGCAAGGGATTTTATTATTTTGGATGTCTCAATGAGATTTATTCATGAAGGGTGGTTTGCTTGGCTTCGTTTGAACATGAATTTTTTTGTCTAGCTTAGGGGAAGGATGGACCATTTTAGTCTTGATTCAGCAGGTTCACCACTAGTTTTTAGATGCAAAAAAAATCAAGGAGATGGGCTTTATCAGGTCAATTTCTAGAACACATTTGTTTAACATTTTTTGGATTGTAACATCAGAGGTGGCAGAGGTAATTGAAAAGGTGCTAGGTTTGGAAATCTTGGTTTATAGTAGGTGAGTTAGGGTGAACTCGGACTTGGATTCTCTCTACCCATCAAATATTTTCTTGGTTATGTCTGATAGGGATCAAATTCGAGCAATGGTTGAGTTTTTTGTTTGGCTAGAATATCAGTTGGAGTTGCTGTCAAAAATGGATGCCCTACCTCTTGAGCCTTTTCCAACTCTTCCATTTTTTACAAGAGATTTTTTGGGTTTTGTTCCTTTGTCCATGTTTCAAGAGTTGGAGTCCCATTTTTTGGCTTTAGTGGACTTTTATAAAGATGTGGATGCTGCATGCTTGGCCCAAATAGTGTTTTCTAATAAATAGGGGGTCAACATGCCAGTGATCGAAGATTTATTGAACATAATTTTGGGTCTTGAAGAATAGAGGGCACTGAGGTGATCTCCAAAAAGGGTGAAGACTATTGAATGGCTAGGGAAAGGCATTGCTCATGGCTTGTTTAAAAATCCACCTTGGTGGAAGGGAAAGCAACTACAATGATGGTAGGATCCTTGGTGGGTTCATAAGTGGTTGATCTTCTCTTTAATGAAGCAGCTGGTAGGCGATTCAGTTGGCAAGAAGATTGCTAAGACTAGTTTTGTGTTGGAAGAGAAGGGGCATAAAGTCTTGGCAGTTGGCAAGATTGGGTCTGATCAGGTGGTAGAATTGGGCTACTTAGTGCCTAGCAATGGCAGATTGATTAAATTAGTAATCTTGGAGTAAGATGTTGGACCCTGTTTGGTCTGATTTTGTTCTGTTTGTCAATTTCTATTAATAGTTGACATACTCTCTATTATCGATTTTGGTTTTGAAAAAAACCTTTTTTGTAAATACTGGTGGTCTTATGCCTTAAGATGGATACATGTTAAGCATACCGTATAAGTTCTTTTTGATATTTTTTTGTTGATAGGGTTTGGGACATATATAAAAATAATATTTATAGTTATAGTTATAATTATGTATATAATATATAATATATTATTATACTATCTTTAAATATTATGTTATTGTCTTTCAATATTTTTTTTGGATTGATATTGAGGAATAATTATAATATAGTATGTAAATTATTAGTAATATATGTAATAAAATATTTAATAATAATATTCATATATATATTATATATATATATATATATATATATATATATATATATATATATATATATATATATATATATATATAATATTTTTATTATAATAACATAGTATATAATATTATTCGAATAAATATTTATAATTAAAATATTAAACTATATCATTCATATATATATATATATATATATATATAACATTATACTTATATTTATATCTTTATATTTTAATTATAAACATATATTAGAATAATATTATATTATATATAAAATTATCATAATAAAAACAATAATATTAATAAATAATTTTTTTTGGATTGTTATTACGGTTTATATAGGTCCTTGCCTTATATAAAGTATCACAAAATCAGTAAAGTATGAAAAACATTAGTTGTTTACATATTACTAGGTCAAGGCCATACAAAATGGCAAGATGAATAGTATCAACAAACATACACCCAAAGACCAAAAAATAGAGAACACAAGAAGGGTCAAAAGACTAACCTGCAGGACATAAAAACTAATTTAGAGGATAATTACCAACAAATTGTAGTTTCATTGTGTTCAATAAGATTGAACATCATTTTCCTCAAAATCATCCAAAATGATGATTTCCTTACTACTAGCAACCACCAAATAAGAATCTCCTACCACTTTCTACCTAGAACCCCTGTGCTTGAATTTGATGCTACTTAGTAAAGAAATTGCTTGGTTGCTAGCTAGATGACCCTACATGGCCATCGTGATAGCCTAATAGGGTGGTTTTGCCAACCATGATAGAGTATCAACCCCCCTCCTCCCTCCCCCACTCCAACCCCCAGATCCCCCTCCCCACCTACCCCCAAGCTATTAGTTTAGCCATAAAAAATACTGCATCTACCCAGGCTTTGTTATGTCAAGCCTCTTTCCAATGAGTAATTTCCAAAATTGGACTTTTGAGCTATGCCAAGGGAGGCATAGTCATTAATTCACCTTCAGTTGAATCAGTGTCACAATTTTTTTTTAATCTCCTCGAAAAAGTTTACCAATACCATGAATCACGTCTCTAGGGCCCTTAACATAGAAATTGGAATCAACCCAACCCCATCAGAACTAGAGAAGGGGAGTTTGGGTAAAGGGCCCAACTCAGAACTACCTATTACCTCCACAAGACCAAGGTGATGTTTTGGTTTTATAGAAACTCAACCACATTAGAGACCACCTCTACATCCACCAAAAGAGCCATGATGTTTGTAGCAAATATTGCCACAATTACATAATTGACCCTGTTATTCCTGCCATGATCCAAGTAGTCTACACCCAAGATACTTGAAATTACTTAAATAATGTCTTTGGAGGGAACCCAAAAATCATTCTTGATCCTAGCCCTCGATATGCCCCCTTCAAAAGCAATTTACTAAACTTAACTACTGCCATACACCACCAGAGTTTCCAGTGTCAAATCAACCCCTCGCTCTATGTTAAGTGCTAGTCCTCCACAACATTCCAAATGCAACCAAAGGGAGAGGGAAGATAATGCATATCAACCACCCGATGGAAATAAATCTTTCCAAATCCTTGCCATAAATGTAAATGAACACCACCCTTGATCACACGAGAAACACTCATGTTGAGATAGCGTAGTCAAAAGGCCCAATGAGGTGGCATGGGTTGTCATGATGAAAATAAACATCCATAAATAATAATCAGTTAATTTGAATATTATGTAGGATTTTGAAATAGAGTTTGCAAATCATTTAACTTTTTTAAATTTCTCTCTCTCTCTCTCTCTCTCTCTCTCTCTCTCTATATATATATATATATATATATATATATTAAATAAAAATTTATTAAAAACCCATATTAATAGAATTTAAAATTGGAGAAGTCTTCCCAAGTAGCTCAAATGTTATCCATCCCAAATTCTTCAAGTTGATCATTCTACAATTATCAAGGAAATCCACAACAGAATTAACGTCTCTGAAACAATACTTTGAGTTTAAGAATGAAAAATTGTTCAATTTATCCCAAACATTGAACATAATATTATATATAATTTTATATAATATATTAATATTATAATAACAATCATATTATATGAATGATAACATTATATATAAATATATGACATATTTTACATTTTAACTATAAAAGTATATTAGAAATATTATATATTATATTATTTATTATTATTATTATTATTATTATTATTATTATTATTATTATTATTATATAAATATATGATACATTTTTATTTTAATTATAAATATATATTATTATAATATATATATTAATATAATAATAATATTAAAATTATTATTAAATATTTTATTACATATATATGTAGATATGTACGTACACATATATATACACAAACATATATACATACACACATACACATATAATATTTATAATTATAAATATATAATATAATTAAGTATATTATATAATAATTATAAAATAGAAAAATATATTAGATATAATAATAATATTATAAATTATTATAGAATATATTTTTCTATTTTATATCAACACTTAATGGGACATTGATAATTGACCCTATCAAACCAATTTGTGCTTCATTGTATCCCAAGTTTCTTATATAAGCAAATGCAATTCTAAGTGTAACAACCATTTCTTCAAGATTCATTAGTATACTTACAAATTGTAATCATTTGTTTAGTCTAATATTAATGGGTGTTGAAAATGTAGGAACATTTCCATCTCTTAATGACTGATTGCATTTCAAACATAATTTTTTCTTCGAGTGTCTTGTCAAATACTCACCAAAACCATTACATGCTTATTGTCGATTCATAGAACAATCACCTATTCTAGAAGTTGCAATTATCTTATTTGATAGCTTTTTAATTTTTTTAATACAATTCAATATCTTATCCCACTATTGTTTTTGTTTAAACAACCTGAAAAAAAGTATGTATGTAGAATGAGGATACAATATCATTATTGTATGTCTTATTTGGCACAAGATAAAAGTAAAAAATTGTCAATTTTTCAAAATAAACTTAAAATAACAGGATAGACTCAACACAATAAACACATACCATTACAAATTCAATGAACAAAGCATCAAAACCATGAACCTTAAGAAAAGATAATTAGTTATGAAATCTGTTTTTAATGAGATCATGTTTTGAATCCAACCTTTTTTTTGTTAGCACTGTATTGGTTTCATGGGCATTCTTAAATAGCATATGATGGTGCACACATACAATAAATTTTGATGTTTCAATAAACATTAAATCATACATGTTTCCTAATGATAATATTCTATGTAAAATATATCAATGAATGTTTAATATATAAACTTCTACATAAGACTTTTTTTGAGTTGCTGCCTATTAATTGTCTAACTCAAAATAAAAACAATTCACTTCCAAGTAAGGTGAAAATATTCCAAAAGTGCAACAACAACAAAGACGACTACACAATGACTAACTCAAGTAGTTTCAACCATCCTATTTCATATATTTCTCTTCTTTTAATAAAAATGCATTTATCTATGATGCAACAAAAAAAAATGTATACAGATGAACCTAACTTTCCATTCTACAAGAGAAATCTAGGAATCTTCAATGCATAGTGAACATAATTGTGTGGAATAGGTAAATACATTAAATCATTTCATGTATTAGTTATTACATGGCAATTGTGCATTTAATTCTTAGAACATTCTTACACGATGATTGCATAGAATGAAAGGTAGTTAAATTTTTGTAGAATGTTATATCCATAATCGCATTTCCACATGGATTAATTCATTGCCACCCCTGTACTTCTACATGTGTGAAGCCACTATTAATCACATCATTTTTCTACTCCTAAATAACATGCAAACAATTTTGACTAATCATAACATAGATAAATGTCCTTTTTCATGATTTTTCGTAAAAAATTGGGCAAGATTCTAGGGAAACAAATGATGGACTTGTCTCACTTTCCCCGATCTGTTTTCCAAAAAATCATTTTATTTTCCATCATTAAAATCATGTTTGTAGCTTTTGCCAGATCGTACCTTACATAGGATATGGGTACCCATGTGCCATCTCACTCAAACCAACCTTCCAGTTAAAATATAAAATATAAAATGACCGTACGATGCTAGGTTGGAATGCAATTTTAAGCTCAGTGAATTAATGACATCTTAGATTATAATCTTATAACAATATAAATTTCTTTTACGACTAGCGGCACATGAAAATATGTTATAATCTGGGTTTCACATGAAAAATATATTTTTTGTCTTATGAATTTAATTGCGATTATATAATTTTATTGGGATTTAATTGGTTTCAACTTTAGTATTGATTTGATAAACTATTCAATTGGTTCGATTAAATTTGCAATTTGGACCAATGTGAATCAAGTGAATTTAGTTGTGATTATACAATATAATTTAGATTTTAATTATATCCAATTTTATTATTAATCAAATTGATTACTTAGTAGATCAATCAAAGATGTAATTTGGGTTTATTTTATCTTCACGATTTTGATTGTGGCTATACAATATTGTTTATGGCTCAAACTAATCCTATTTCATCATTAATTGAACCAATTACTTGATTATATAAATCAAGTATATAATTTGCACAAATTTTGAGACCCATGAACCTAATCCTAATTATATGATGTTATTTAAGACTCAATCAACGCCAACTTCATCTTTAACTAAACTAGTTACTTGATTAGTTCAATAAAAGATGTAATCATGAAATTGATTGGAACTGCATAATGTCATTTGTGGGTCAAGTGGCTTGAATTTCATAAATGATTGAAGCAATTACTATATTGGTTCAATTAATGACATAATTTAATTTGTGCATAACTATTGTGTAGCCAAACATGTTCCTCATTATTTTATTGTGCAAAGCTCGCACATCTCACGTAATCTTGTGCACTCCTTTGCTTGAAGTTGGCCCATAAAATTATGCACAAGTCTTGTTCCTACTCATTGACTTTTGTGAAATGTTCACCTTAGATCGTAGTCTGCACACTCTACACTAAATGGCCTTGTGCACTTCATGGGTATCTATTCATGGACTTGCCAACTCCTTTGGGCCCCACCTCTACACAACCACAACTCAACCTACCTTGACCGAGTGATTCAATAATGTGGCCCAACTAACCGTTAGCTATCAATCAAGGATCATAATATTAGGAATTGTTGAAGATAGCTTGGACATTAACTGTTTAGACCATTTTCAACTACCACATCTGAGAGGGGATTGATGCACCTATCAACATCCTCCTTGGTAGTTGTACAACAATTGTTACGACTCTTCTATTATGCATATTAAATATATAGTATGTGCATCCAGCCAAATATATAACAACACAACCATATCAATTCCTTTCACATAGTTTTAATACATAAATCTTGCTCTATTCATCTACTATGTATACATGCACTATAGACATTTTACTCTTTATTACCTATTCTTTGATTTATGAATAGAAGTTGCATTTAATGTAAGTAATACTTCCACTCCATAGAATGTGTGTTTGATTGTTAGAACATAATACTTTCCATGTATTCACTCTACAAAACCAAACATAGTTGTCTCCCACACACTTCGTTTAGGGCCCCATTGTGTGGAACATTTGGTATTAGAGCTTCATTCTATTTATTTTTATGCCTATAACCACATGATCACAACAAGAGAAATAAGGTTTAACAATATATTTTATTTCAGATATTTTGTAAGAACATCATAGTAAAAATAAGCTGGTTGATACCCATAATCACTCTGAGGCATCCCTAGAAGTTCAAAGGCTCATCTCTGAGACACTTGAGACACAACACACCAAAGGTTTTGGTTAGTGCCATGAATTAATGATGCAACTCAACCCAACACCTTCCCATTCATCTCAACAATATGCTTCATAATGAATTCAACAATAAAGCCCCTTCAAAGTACAAATCAATCTCGACATCCATTTATTCAAAGGTAAGATCAATACAAAATTAGTGAATGCCTGGATTCAACAAATTGATGCATAATTATTAGTCAACTGCTTCATCGATGCTGAGAAGATCACCTTTATAGTATAAAAGATGTCCATTCTAGTTGTTCAATGGTGGGAGACCTTCAGTGTGTAGCATGTGTAGGAATGCATTCCGATCAAATCATGGATTAATTTTGTTGATGTGTTGAAGGAGGAATAATACCCTCTCTGACACTTTGAAGATGAATATATCAAGATCTAATAATTTTCTTAACACAAGGATCAATTTGTGGGAGACTACACCAACATATTCCATGACTATTCTGCATGCCTACAAGAGAACTTGATTGAACAACATAAGGTGTTGAAGTATATCAATGGAGTCTCACCTTATATCTGTGTGAAGTTGGAGTTCTTGACTTCTGACACCTTGAGACAAATATATCACAACACTACCAAGAAGGAATACAAGGTAAATATGGATCAACATCTCACCTCTTCATCAAACACAGTGCATAATGACTAACCCTTGCACAACTCCACATTGTATACCCTTACACAGAAGCAATACCCTTCTCATAAAAGTGAGTAGCCTTAGAAGACTGCACAATAATTGAAGTCTCATGCACCTTCTACTTCAGAAAAAGGCAAGAATAAGTCTCATGATAAGTGGTGCCATTGCCATCACTCATCCACTCACAATGATTTCAAATTCCATACATAATAGTCCTTACTTGCACAATCTACATCAAAACCCACACAAAAGGATAACACTAATCCAGATGCCTCTTGTCTAAGCAATAAAACCACTATGATCGACATCTCTAAAGAGAGGGAATGTTTCTTACACACCAAGATCTACGTGAAGGGTAAGCCTTTCCACATCATCATCAATAGTGGTAGTCATAAGAACATCATTATACAATCAAAAACTTAATGCCTTGGTCTTAACACTACTGCATTCCAAGCCTTATTCTCTAGGGTGGCTATAGCATGGGAAAGATATATAGGTCTGGTGACAATACACTTTCTAGTACAAAGTCAAGCCTATAAAGGATGCCACTTGTGAGATCACACCTCTAGAGGTCTATGACATCTTGTTGGGGAGACTATATCTATGTGATTATGAAGCTACATATCAATCCAAGCCATAGTGTTGGACTATCTATGTGAAAGTTCATTTCTACCACCTGTTTGAGTCAGTGCCCACGACCAAAGTCTCCTTGGTCTCTACCAAGTAATGTCATAAATGTTTCTCACATGTCCAAAAGTTTGTGTTGCTCTTATTTTACCCTGACACACCTACATAGCATATAATAAGGCACCCTCTAGTAGTGCGTAACACTTGTACAATGTTGTAGTAGAAAAAACTTGATAAGTTACTGGAGTAACATAGTGAAGCCTTCAAAGAGCTTGAATACCTTCTAACAAACTACATATTAAAATATCACATTGATTTGGTCCCTATATCTCCTCTTCCAAATAGCCCCCTATATCACAAATCAGTTTGGGAGAATGACAAAATATGGTACCAAATACAAGAGTTCCTTGATCAATGCAAAATCATACTTAGCTCTTCACCTTATGGAAGTTAGATCATCTTCACACCCAATAAAGCTAGGTCTTAGTGGTTCTACATAGACTATCTCACACTCAACAAGATAACGGTGACAAATTGACACCCATTGCCATGTATTGACAACCTTATGGACCAGCTCGGAGGCACTCAATACTTCACCGAGATCGACTTATAGTCAAGTTACCATCCAATTCCATTCCATCTTAAATATGTTTGAAAGATAACATCTAAGACATGGGAGGGATTTTATGAGTGGTTGGTCATGCCTTTCAACCTAACCAATGTGTCAGCCACATTCATGCCCTTATTGGATGATCTACTTAGGCCTTTCTTCAACTTTTTCATCATCATCTACTTGGATGACATTCTCATCTTCAATAAGACTTGGGAGGATCACCTTGAACACATCTGACATGTCTTCAACACCTTGCATCAACACAAGTTGCAAGCTAACATAAAAAATTGTACATTTGATGTTGTCCAGATCGAGTACCTAAGATACATCATTGATTGCACATGCATCTGTGTAGTTATAGATAAGATCAAAGTAATCCATGTTTGTTCTACTCTATGTAATCTCATAAAACTAAGGATTTTAATTAGACTTTCTAAGTTCTACTTCATGTTTTTCTTTGGTTTCTTAGACATCTCTTGGGCTCTCAGCTAGATGACATGTACAAAAGATAAAATCGATTAGACTCATGTAAAACATCACACTTTTAAGGCACTCAAGAAATGCCTTTGTAAAATCCTATTCTTGCAATTCCCAACATTATGCATTCTTTTGAAATTCACATTAATGTATTTGACTATGCACTCAGTACAATGCTTATGTAACATGGACATCTGATCACATACCACTCTAAGATGTTTAATGACATGGTGCAAAGGTACTCCACCTATGATAAATAATTTTATGCTATTATGCAATCAATCAAGCAATGACGACACTACATTATGGGGAAGGAGACAATTTTTCATTTAGACCCCAAGCCACTTCAATTCATGTAGATGTAGAACAAGCTAGAGAATGCATGACACATGAAATGGATGACTTATCTATAATAGTTACATATTATGATCAAGCACAATGAAGGGAGGTATAACAAGGCAACATATTGACTTAACTGACCACCAATTCATACACTCATCGTAATGTTGGACACACGTAGCCACAACTTCACAAACTAGGTATTCCTCTATTCAATTGACCAAGACTTTACAATGACTTACACTAACCTAACATAAGGTAAACAAGTCTAGTATTTATAATTGTTTGACCATATTATTTAAAAACTTGAACATCTATGTGTTCCTCATGGTGCACCTCACCAATGACTCATCTGGGAAGCACACTAAACCAAGACCTTAGGGTATTTTGATGTGATAAAGACTCTAATCACACTTCTACTAGCCACACATGCACATAGATTTGGAATGCCACATCAAGTCTTACATTCCTTGTTACATCACCAAGCCCATGAATAATAAGTTAGGTTTTTACACACCTCTACTAGTTCCATCTAGACCATGGGAATCTATCAATGTGGATTTCATGACTAGGTTACTTGTGACAAGATGCCAACATGAAATTATGTTCATTTTAGTGGATAGGTTTTCTAAGATGGCTATCATGGTCACTTATAATAAATACAATTACATAGCTGACACTGCATAATTTTTATTCAACCATGCTTAGGTTCAGTTTGGGCTTCCAACATCCATCATCTATGATCAAGATCCATGTTTTATAAGTCACTTTTATCAAGCACTTTAGTACTTTATGGGTATGTAGCTGGTTTGGTTATTAACTTTTCATCCACAAAAAAATGGGTAATCTAAAGTGGTCAATTGCATATTTTTTCATCTTCTATGAAGGTACAACCATGTACATGTTTGAACTTAGGATGACAATCTCTTGCATATTCAACATGCCTATAATAGAGCCCTTTATTTTTATATAGGTCATAGTCCATTCTAGGCATGTCTTGGGTTTTAACCTTTGATACATCTAGACATCTCCTATCATGCACCATCTAACACTAAGTCACACACATAGGAATGGTAAGTGGACAAAACTAAAAAGTTTTTGTGACACATCTAATTTTTTCATCAACAAGTTTGGCAGATCCTATCTTGCACACAAGAAAAGTACAAGGAGTTCCATGATGCACATAGCACACCTCATGTATTTTGAGTTGGTGATAAAGTTTGGTTGCACCTTTAGAAGGAATGCTTCAAAGGTACACACCAAAAGATCAAGTCTCTGCACTATGGCCCTTACACCATTATGCATGAAGCTAGTGAGAATGCATTTATTCTGGATCTACATTAGTACTTGGTCATGCAACCAATCTTCAATGTGGAACTTCTCAAGTGTTACACTTTGCCACTTCTTGAGCTAGTAGTGATAAAACATCCTTTTGATTTGGATATCAAACACTTGTGTCCCATAGAGAAGGACCAAATCATCAAAGTTACATATACATGTACATGCCATGACACAAATCAAATGTTTCAAGTAGTCAAGGTTGGACAATATGTTGATAAATCTAAGTGGTACACTTCCCAACAACTGTGAGTGCAATTTCTTCATCTTCACACCAACGTAATGGAGAACAATGCTCTTCTTTAAAGGGAAAATTACCTATGTGTAGCTATTTCATAGTTGAACACACTCCTCATTTATTTTAGTACGTAGAGCTTACACCTCTCACACAATCATGTACACTCACTTTCCTGAAGTTGTCCCACAACATTATGCACAAGTCATGCATTGACTCATATAATTTCATGCAATGTTTACCTAAGATTGTAGTCTACACACTGTGCATTGCGTAACCCTATGGAATTCATGGGTATTTGTTCATCAACTCACTGAATCATTTGGGCCCCACCTAATACAACCATGTGTTGGGCTTACTTGATTATGTGATTTAAATGTGGCCTAAATAGCTGTTAGCCACCAACCAAGGATTACGCGATTGAGAATCCTTGAAGATAGCCTAGACATTAATTGTTCTCATTTAAAAAAAATTTATTTTCCAACATTAAAATCATGTTTGCATCTTTTTATAGATCACACCTTACATGGGGTATGGGTAATCACGTGCTATCTCACTCAAACCAACCCTTTATGTAAAATATAATATTTAAAATGACCGTATGATGCCTAGTTAGAACACAATTTTAATGTCAACATATCACATGTTTATATTATAACAATATAATTTTATTTTATGACTAGCACCACACAAAAATATGTTATGATTTGGAGTTTTCCTTGAAAATTTAATTTTAGTTTTATGAGTTTAATTGTGATTATATAATGTTATTAGGGTTTAATTATTGCCAACTTTGTCATTGATTTGAGAAATTACTCAATTGGTTGAATTAGAGATGCAATTTTGACCAATGTGAGCTAAATTAATTTAGTTGCGAATATACAATATTAGTTAGACCTCAACTAGACTCAATTTCATCATTTGATTGATCTAATTACTTATTAGACCAATCAATGATGTAATTTGGACCTATTCTATCTCCAAGTCCCTAGTTGTGACTATAAAATATTATTTGGGGCTCAAATTTCTTTGATTTCATCATTCTTTGACCTAATTAATTTATTTGTTTTAAACAAGTATGTAATTTAGACCAATGTGAGACACATGAACCTAACTGCAATTATATGATGTTATTTAGGGCTCAATCAACACCAAATTCATTTTTATTTGAAATAGTTACTCAATTAGTTTAATAAATATGTAATCATAAATTTAATTTGGACTATACAATGTCATTTGTGGATCAAGTGGCTCCAATTTAATAAATGATTTAAAAAATTACTATATTGGTTCAAATAGTGACACAATTTTTGAAAAATTGATCCACATAAACTTAATTACAACTATATAATGTCATTTGGGACTCAATTAGCCCCAATTGTATCACTTATTGAATCAATTACTCGATTCTTTTTCAAGGATGTAATTTAGGTCATTTTGATTCCCTTGAATCTACTTGAGACTATGTGATATGATTTGAAGCTTAATTATTCTTAATTTCATCGATGATTGAACCAATTACTCAATTTATTAAATTAAGAATATATATTTTAGCAAAATTTTGCTTTGTGAACCTAACTTCAAGTATACAAAGTGATTTGTGGTTGAATTGGCTTTAACTTCATCATCGATTGAAAAAATTACTCGCATGATTTGAGAAAATATAAGCTATATGAACCTAATTATGCTAATGCAATGTAATCTAGGATTCAATTGGCCCAAATTTCATCATTAAATAAACCAATTACTAGACTAGTTTAATTAGATACTCAATTTGGGTCAATTTAAACCTAGTTGCAGCTATATGATGTTATTTGGGGCTCCATTAGCTCTAATTTCATTGATAATTGATTCAATCAATGATGTAATTTGGGCCAATTCGATCCCCATGAACATAATTGTAACCATGTGATGTCATTTGGGTCTAAATTATCCCTAGTTCCATCCCTAATTGAACCATTTACTGAATTGGTTCACTCAAGGATTCAATTTAGTCTAATTTGATCCTCATGAACCTACTTGGGTCTATATGATGTCATTTGGGGCTTAATAGACTTAAATTTCATCATTAATTGAAATTGATTACTTAATTGGTTTAATCAAAAAATAATTTCAACCAATTTGACTCCCATGGACTGTGATTTGGTGCTTAATAGGACCTAATTACACAAGTGATTTTTTTAATTACTCGAATAACTCAATCCAGGATACAAGTTACGTAAATTTGACCCTTGTGAACCTAATTAGGATTAATTGATGTGATTTTGAACTTAGCTAACCTCAATTTCACCACTGATTTCATTATGAGTTAATTGATGATTAAATTAAGGCTAATTTGAATCCAAATCACATTATGTAGTCTCAATTATGTTCATGGGGTTCAATATGTAATGAAATTAGAACTAATTGAGCCATAAATGACATCGTATAATCAAATTAAATTCATAGGAAAAAACATGGTCAAAATTATGTATGTAATTGAAGTAATTGAATATTTAATTCAAGTAGTAATGAAATCAAGACAAATTAAGCACCTAATTACATCGTATAGTCACAATTATGTTCACATAGCTAAAATTTACCAAATCTACATCCTTGATTGAATTAATCAGTTAGTTGGCTCAATCAGTGATGAAATTATGGCCAATTGAGCCCCAAAAGACATTGTACAGGCATAACTAGGTTTATATTACTTAAATTAGTCTTAATTAAACCAATCAAGTAATTGGTTTAATCATTGAATAAATTTGGGAAATTAAGACCCATATCACATCGTTAGTACCAATTATATTCAAGTGGCTCAAATTATCCTAGATTGTATCTCTAATCAAACCTCAAATCGAGTAATAAGTTGAATTAGTGACAAAATTTAGGCTAATTATGTCTTAAATCACATTGTATAGTCATAATTAGGGTCAAAGAGCCAAAATTTCATCTTTGATTGAACCAATTGAGTAATTTGTTTAATAAGTGATGAAATTGAGGCCATTTGAGTCCCAAGTCACATAATATAGTTACAATTAGGTTTATGAAGAAAAAATTGTCCCAAATTATATATTTGATTGAACCAATCAAGTAATTGGTTCAATTAATGAAGTTTGGGCCAAATCATCCCCAAATCATATCATATAGTTTTATTTAGATTCACTAGGATAAATTTGGCCCAAATTGCATCCATAATTAAATAAATCACATAATTAGTTTAATTAGTGATGAAATTGGGGCCAATTGAGTCCCAATTCACAATTTATAGTTGTAATTAGGTTCATAGCGATAAAATTAATAAAAATTTCATCCTTGAGTGAACCAATCAACTATTTGGGTCAATTATCAATTCAATTGTATCCAATTAATATACATATCATTTCATACAGTCACAATTAAGTTCACATAAAAATTTGTTAGTCAATATCCTTAAGCAATTATCATTGTCTATAGGAGATATGATATTTTTAAAATTTAATTTTGACACAACTATAGCTCTTATAAATATCAATAATCAATCTGAAATACCCCAAGATTTACAAAATGATTGTATGTTTATGTAAAATGAACATCATTTGCAAAAGTGACACCATGAAAAACTTAGGTTCAATACTAAAATATTAAAAATGAATAAGTATTGACCATAACAAATTTTGAATAAATATCTTCAAAGCGATAAATTGTGGAGCTATGAGACTAATTCTAAAAGATGCATAGTGACCCAAATTTATTATATTTTATAAAATAATTAAATTATAAGAATATATATTCTTATAAAAAATTTAGTAAATACATATAAACACATTCAATTTTTCAATATGCACTTTTTTTAAACATTTGAATTTATATAACAATATAAATTACAACTATGTAATGTCATTTTGGACGTAATTGTTCCTAATTTTGTCAATTATTAAACCAATTACTCGATTAGTTTTCATGGATGCAATTTAGGTCATTTCAATCCCTTTAAACCTAATTGAGACTATATGGCATGATTTGGAGCTTAATTAGTGCTAATTTCATTAATGATTGAACCAATTACTCGATTTGTTCAATTAAGAATATATTTTTACCCAATTTGTGCCTTGTGAACCTAATTCCACATATACAAAGTGATTTGTGGTTTAATTGGCTCTAACTTCATCATTGATTGAAAAAATTATTCACATAATTAGAAAAAATATGAACTCTATGAACCTAATTATGCCAACACAATGTAATCTAGGGCTCAATTGGCCCAAATTTCATCATTAATTAAACCAATTAGTAGACTAGTTCAATTAGCTACTCAATTTGGATCAAGTTAAACCTAGTTACAACTATATGATGTTATTTTGGTTTCAATTAGATACAATTTCATTGATGATTGAGTTAATTATTTAATTGTTTCAATCAGTGACGTAATTTGGGCCAATTTGAGCCCTATGAGCATAATTAGAACCATTTGATGTCATTTAGGGCTCAATTGACCCTAATTTCATCCCTAATTAAACTAATTACGGAATTAGTTCAATCAAGGATGCAATTTAGGCCAATTTTATCCTTATGAACCTAATTGGGTCTATATGATGTCATTTAGGGATTAGCAAACTTAAAATTTATCATTAATTACAAATAATTACTTGATTGGTTCAATCAAAAATATAATGTCAGCTAATTTTATTCCCATTAACTCAAATGTAATTATAAGATGTGATTTTATGCTTAATATGCCCTAATTTCACAAATGATTTTTTAACTACTCGAAATAATCAATCAAGGATACAACTTGGGTAAATTTGAGCCATGTGAACCTAACTGGGATTAATTGAGGGGACTTTAGACTTAGTTAACCTCAATTTCATCACTAATTTCATTATTGAGTCAATCAATAATTAAATTAAGGATAATTTGAATTCAAATCACATTAAGTAGTCTAAAATATGTTCATGGGATTCAATATTTAATGAAATTGGAGATAATTGAGCCCCAAATGACATTGTATACTAAAATTAAATTCACAAGAAAAAACTGGTCAAGATCATGTCTGTAATTGAACTAACTGAATAATTAGTTCAAGTAGCAATGAAATCAAAACAAGTCAAGTGCCAAATTACATCATATAGTCACAAATAGGTTCACAGAGCTAAAATTTACCAAAACTACATCCTTGATTGAACTAATCAATTAATTGGCTCAATCAATGATAAACTTACAACCAATTGAGCCCCAAAGACATTAAAAATATAATTAGATTCACATAGCTCAAATTAGTCTTAATTGAACAATTCAAGTGATTGGTTTAATCATTGAAGAAATTGGAGAAATTAAGATCCATATCACATCATTAGTCCCAATTATATTCAAGTGGCTCAAACTATTCCAAATTGTATCTATAATCAAACCTTGAATCGAGTAATATGTTGAATTAGTGATAAAATTTAGGCTAATTGTGTCCCAAATCACATTGTATAGTCATAATCAGGTTAAAAGAGCCAAAATTTCATCTTTGATTAAACCAACTGAGTAATCCATTTAATAAGTGATGAAATTAGGGCCATTTGAGCCTCAAATCACATAATATAGTTGTAATTAGGTTCACAAAGAAACAATTGGCCCAAATTGTATATTTGATTGAACTAATAAAGTAATTGGTTCAATTAATGATAAAGTTTGGGCCAATTCATATCCAAATCATATGATATAGTTGCATTTATATTCATGGGGATCAATTTGGACCAAATTACATCCCTAACTTAACCAATCATGTAATTAATTTAATTAGTGATAACATTGGGGCAATTGAGTCCCAATTCACATTTTAAAGCTGTAATTAGGTTCACGTAGATTAAATTAGCACAAATTGCATCCATGATTGAACCAATCAACTATTTGGGTCAATTATCAATTCAATCACATCCAATTAATACCCACATCATTTCATACAATCAAAATTAAATTCACATAAAATATTCGTAAGTCAATATTCTCAAATAACTATCATTATCTATAAGAGATTTGATATTTTATAAACTTAATTTTGACATAGTTATAGCTCTTATAAATGTTATAAATCAATCTTGAATGCTCAAGATTTATAGAATGATTTTATGTTTACCTAAAACGAACATCAGTTGCAAAAGTTACACTATGAAAAACTTAGGTTCAATATTGAAATCCAGAAAATAAATAAATACTAACCACAATAATTTTTGAAAAAATATCTTCTAAGTAATAAATCATAATGCTATGAGACTAATTATAAAAAATGCACAATGTTCCAAATTTATTATATTTTATAAAAAAATTAAATTATAAAAATATAAATTTTTATATTTAATATTTATTCAAGTATATATATATATATAAACACATTCACCTTTTTAACATGCACTTCTTGTAAACATTTGAATTTATATGATAGTAACACACTATAGTGGATATGTGTTATACTATGTACACACTTTATATTCAATGATTACTGATCTAAAAGTACAAACAACATGTACGTGATTTTGTGTAAATAACATGTCAACATTAAAAAAATCACTTTTTAATCTCACTTCCCACACTTACCCAATAAATATTGTAGAAATATCTCCAATTTAAGTTTAAAAACCTAATATGCATTATATAATAATGTTCCTTTTTTTATCACACATAGGTTTGCATCCTTTCTAAGAAGCATACATATTCCCTTATTAAAATAAATAGAGAATGGCATGGCCCTTTACATAGATCTTACAAAAAATATTTATAACTCATATTTATAGTATAAGATTTTAAAATTTGCTTCAAGAAGAATTAAAAAACTAAGAAAATTACAATTAATACATGGAATAAAATATTTTCAATGTAGAGGGTGGGTATAGTTGGTTGAAACTTGATAACTGGGGCTACCAAAAGTTATGATACATATGATTCCTTAATTTTGATTTAGTATAGTACACCATGTTCTTTCTTCATATTTAATGATATTGGAGGTATTAGACTATGTAATGGCCTTGGGTTTTTATTTCATATTTTTTTAGGTTATTAAATGGATTAAATGTCTTGTAGATAATTAATTTTGGTATAAGATTTGACATTTCAATATTATTAATATGATATTGTGCATGTATATAGATTATTGGTTTAAAAAATGGTTTTATTGACATTTTATCTTGTGTATTTATCTCTTATCTCCTTTATATGTCACCATGTCTTTTCTAATTCTATTTTCTCTCTCCTCTATGCTTATTTATGCTTGGAAATCCTTATATTCTATGTTGTTCTTGTTCCCTGGCAATTTTCAAAATGTTCTAATAAGGTTTTACCATTATTAAAGCATTCAAATAATGGTCAGGTTATATTTATGGATCCTTTCACCCTTATTTATATTTTTCCATTGTTTGGGGCATTCTTTTATAAGATTTTACCCATTTTATTGTGTCAACTTATACTCTAATAAGTCTTCAATTTGAAATATATATATATATATATCCTTAAGGTATTTTCATATGAATGAATAAGTGATATTAAGTTATCAAATGATATATATATATATATATATATATATATATATATATATATATATATATATGGTATTTTCATATGAATGAATAAGTGATATTAAGCTATCAAATGACTACACATTGATCATGTTGCAATTACAAGGTTTTCTATTCTATACTTCCGCATACTTGTGACAAGAGAAGGCCTAAATAAAAAAAGCATGTAATTTTATTTTACAAAATTTTATTTCATAAGATCAAGGGTGGAACTAGGTACACATGCTTGTTTTTTAAAACACATGAGTGTTAAGAGTCACGAACACAAATTTGTGATGTTTTCTCTTAAAGTGATTGTTGTTAAAAATTTGAGAGAGGTTATTTATCATTGTCCCAAAACACACAAAAAATGTCTCTCTTAATGTTTCTTAGTGTTTGTAAATCTCAATTCCCAAATTTTAACAAAAAGGTCCAAATAAAACAATGATAAAAAGAACAACCAAGATTTTCACACTGATAATGCATGTAGAGAAGTCTCTAAAACTCCAAATATTCTAAAAAGGACCTAACTGATGCAAGATTATCTAGGTCCACTTCTAGTAATACATTAACAAAAAATAATTTAGTGTAAAAATAATCATCTTGCATTAGTTTTTGCAATCCTTTGTTTACATACAAGCTTTTTGTGTTATTTTGCACAATGTTATATACATGCATTTTGTTACTTACGTGTACTTTGTTCAATGCACATAGTCAAGACTATTTAGGGATCAATATCTCAAGAATAAGGAAACTTACAACTCTTTTTTCATATTCATTCGAGAGGTTTTATGCAACAACATGTTTTGGTGAATCATGTGCAAACCTTACATCGGGACTATTTTATGTAGGTTCTAATTGTAAACCATCACAAATTCAAAGGGTATGATTTCTATGCAAGATATTTGTGTGCATAGAGTGCACTAATCCTTATGATGCGTTATGGGCACAATGTGTTATGAGTGTGATACCTAATGATGCATTGAAACTATATTGAGCATTTTAATGATTTTGGCACATTGTGATGTATTAGGAGCATTTAATATTTTAGACATTAATGAATTATTTATATCAATTAAAATAATTATGTGGATATCATGTATATATAAATTAATCTCTACAATGATGAGGGAGGATTCATAAAACCTATGAGGTAAAAGTCTAGAGTGCAGTTATTAGTTAAAGTATCTACCAAAGATTTATGTGCAGATCTGAAGAAGGGTTAGAGGGTTGATTCATGTCCCTACAAAGGATTGTGGTAATATGGTAGTGTTTTATAAGTGTGTGAACTATGTGTTGTAATCTGGTTTTGGTGAATTATGAAATTTCCTAGTTTATGATTAATAAATAATAATTTGTGGTTGTTATTATTTCATTATGTTATTTATTTTTGGGTTACTACATAGTTTAAAACATATTTTCATTATGATCTTTAGTCATGATCGCATCACAAACACTTTTTCAAAATTCAAAAAAAATTTATGTTTGACAAAAAGATAAGTTTTTTTATAATCTTGAAAATAGATACCCAAAAATTCAAAAAAATTAAATTTTGCACACTATTTCAAAGCTCACTCCTTTATCATGAAGTAAGTCCTTTTGTTCCAAATCTCATTTGTTCATTTTTATTTATTTTTAAACAATTCCTTCTTTGTAAATCTAATTTAACCCAAAAAAAAAAAAAAAAAAAAAATCAAAAATCCCCTTCATTGTGAACCTTATACTCTGCATCACATCAAATCTCTTCATTATGAAGTTCCTTGTTTTTCAGTTATAGAAAAACAAAGTTACTCTTTTAAATATTAATGGGGCAAGCCCAAATATAACTTGATGTGTTCCCATCACGAGTTCAAGGGCAATTGCTACCATGTAGTGTCAGGAAATACCCCATAGGCTTGATGGCCATCAAATTTTGATGACGATCAAATCAACCATGGGAATGTGAAGAGTTGCATAGGGAAGTGCACCCTTTTAAACATCCATAATGGTTATTTAAAACTTTTAAATATTATATACACATGTAGTATGAGTATTTAACAATGAATATTAGAAAATAAACCACCACATTTCTTCATTCATAGTATGGCATTAGCCATAATATACAACAATTTTTTGTGAGGCCTATATCAAATGAAAGGCGACATTTTTGGAAGATCGTCTCAGTTATATAGTTGGTGTTGAGGATGAATTGTTCCAAATCCAATGATGAATAGATAGACATCAATAAAAAATAAATTAGGGTCGAAGTCTTCTAGAATTTGAAGAGCAATGTAGGGGAAGTATCTAATGCCTATGTATTTTATGTTCAAGGTCTAACAAGTATATTACATAATGAGATATAAATGTTTTATCGTAAATGGCAAATATTAAGATTATGTTTTCATTAATTTATTATTTTTGTTTAATATGTTAAATTGATGGAAAACATGGATTTTGAATTGATTTACTACAAAATAAGTTAATATCAAACAAATTAAAATTTTACAATACTTATGTAATTTATGTGGTAAGTTGTAATTGGTTCTTACACACAATTATTGAATATAAATTAAACAACTATTAATTCCATTTTACAATTGTAAATAAAATTAACGAGAATACCACTATTATTTTTACTTGATTTAAAATTGATATGGATTATAACATCTCTAGATGAAATCCCATCATGTATACAATTGTAAACTTCATGTAAATGAATGATACATAGATGGATAATGATTTTTTCTAACATCCACTATAGCACCAAAAAATATGTGATTTTTATTATAAGTTACCCATTTATGTTTTATTCATCAATATAACACCCCAAAAAAAAAAATTAATTTTTAATTAGACATATGGTAGACAGAAATAAGATATTTTTATTATATGCTACCCAATTTTTTATGTTTTTTCTTCAATGGAGGAGGATGATTGAAAATGGGAAGAGGAGGTGGAGGAGGTCCATTTTTTTAAAATGTTTTTTCTTTAATAGAAGAGGAGGAGGAAGAGGAAGAAGAGGAAGAAGAGGAAGAGGAAGAGGAAGAAGAGGAAGAGGAAGAAAAAGAAGAGGAAGAGGAAGAAGAGGAAGAAGAAGAACAAGAGGAGGAGGAAGAAGAATAAATAGAAGAAATACGAAGATGATGAATAAGAGGAGGAGGAGGAGGAGGAGGAGGAGAAAGAGGAGGACAAAGAGGAAGAGAATGAAGAAGAAGAAGAAGAAGAAGAAAAAGAAGAAGAAGTAATAAATATGTGATTTTGTGATTTTTTATAAACATATGATTTCGTAATTTTTTTTTTTTCAAATATAATAAACAAAATATATCATATTAAAAAAAGTCCATTCTACCATACATTCTTAATTTCAATTACATTTTTTTATTAAAATCTTATAATAATTTTTTTAATTAAATATTATATGTTTATAGACGTGGTATAATACATAAATAGAAATTTTAGTAATCTTGGTGAGACCAAACAAAATATATTATACCCCCAATAACAATAAACACGATGTGAATTTACATCAATACTTATCCGCGCTTTTTCTAAATTTTTCGGATACCATGGATTTATATTAACATGCATTTCACATTTTTAAAAACAAGAAACAAAAGCAAAAATAAAAATAAATAAAAACAGTTCTCCTGAAGTATTTGCAACTTCATAATAATTGCTAGTAAAACAAGTACCTTTATTGGAATGTCATACTTCACATATATAGTGTCATTTTCTTTTAAATTTCATAGAAAAAAACTTATTTACCCAGAAAATGCACCCACCATGTTTAACTTCCTCTTGACACTTTTAGTATATGCATGTGACCATCATAAGTGTAGATACGTTTAAACATATATAGAGTGGAAGAATTAAAAAGGGATGATGCTAGATTTGAATCATTGGTTAATTTAGCAGAATCTATTCCTTTATTGATTTGGAATATTTACCCTTCCAACAAAATAAAATGATTTTAATTTTTATTTCAAAAATATTTTTAATATTATTTTAATTTTCAAAAATATTAATTTTTAATATTATAATAATATTTAAAATCCAATAATTTAAAAATGGGTTTTAATTTTTTAAAGACTGACATTTTAAAGATGTTTTTTAATTTTTAAAATATTTTTTGACGATTTTATTTTTTGAAGATATATGTTTAGATCGAGAGCACAGGAGGAAATGCTATCAAATAAATTTATTCAATGTAAAAACATATTTATTTTTGTACACAACATAAGCTTTTAAAGAGCTAACAGGGGTTGGTTATAGAAAAATAATTAATGGGTTAACCAATTCAAACAAACAAAAGGAAACTAACAGAATAAACAAACTAAATAAATAAATAGACAAACTATAACTTTGGATTATAAATGACCCAATAAACTCTTCTTGAATGGGTATAAAAGATGAAATAACTGGAGCAATGACTTTGAAGTCATTAAAGAAACTCTGATTCAATTTATAACTAGTGTACTGTACTTTCTAGTGCTAATAAAAACCAATGTCATTTCATAAAGAAGTCTACTCTACAAGTTGTAGCATAAAAGGTCAATAAACGTGATCAAAACCTATTCATCTCATGTGATCATATGTGCCCCATTGTAGTAGAACTAGATCAAAGTCTATCCAACTATATCAATTTACATAACACTTCACCTAGAAGCCCATCAAAGTGACCAACATATATTGTATATGACACATATCCCTGATGTCCAACAAATACTAATGGCCTTTAATCAATATTGAAGGTACTAGTAACCCATGTCAACTTATACTATCATTGGTGACTAAATGAAGACCAACCAATGTTATATCTTCTCCTCTTATTATATGAGAGGTGATATACTATGCAATGAGAGAAACAAACTGAAATAATCATGTCTGTTACATATCATAAATATCAAGGATAAAATGTTAAAATTAGAAGAAAGCAAGAACACAAGCCAAAAAATGCTACAACGATAGATCTAGTCTTGAGCCTTATAGCTTGCACAAGATGAATGAATCACTGATCACTCAAAATAAGTTGTCATGTCCATTAGAACCATAGACCTTAGCCATATAGAATGCCTCC
This sequence comes from Torreya grandis, assembly GCA_037957365.1. Taxonomy (NCBI): domain Eukaryota; kingdom Viridiplantae; phylum Streptophyta; class Pinopsida; order Cupressales; family Taxaceae; genus Torreya; species Torreya grandis. Next base: position 591,865 of record JARHVA010000072.1, on the reverse strand, counting down.
TGATTAGAAGTAGTGTCAGAATAATAGGAATAGATGGAGTAATAAGAATATACAACACTAGAATGACCTACATAATTATCTTCAACTTTCTTTTTATGTGGAGAGTGGAGCCATTGAGAAGGACATACATCTACAAGATTTCCAATACCACCACATTTAAAACATTTAGGCTATTTCCTGTGTAACGATATATATAAAAAGCTAAATCACTGGAAGAACCATTAGAGTAAGAAGAGTGCTTATGATGATGTCTTCATTTTGAATATATTATAGAGTGCTAGTGAGAATGCTATAGAGACTATCTAGAATGATGTGGATAGTGTTTCAGATAATGTTTCTGAAACTACTTCTATACACGATGATGATATTTGTGATGTGACTTGGACTTTTTATTGTGAGCCTCTTTAGTAGGATTATCATTATTCTTTCGAAATTGTCACTCATGCTGAGTAAGTAACTCACAAATAGAGTCAAATGTTGTACCATTGAGTTTGTCAGTAGTGACAACATTTTGACAAAGTTGGTGTATGTAGAAATGGAGCCATTTAGTGTAATGGAAATGAGAATGTCATCATCGATATTTACACCTTTCATGTATTATTATTATTTCAATGTTTTCATCCATGAAATATATTCAAAAAGTCTTCATCATCTGCCATTTTATTATTTAAAAGTTGCATAAGAAGATCAATTTTCTTATATGCAGGTTGTTTGTCATATGAGTACCTTAATACTTTCCATGTTTTCCATGCATTGATTTAATAGTTTCAATATGAATAATCATCTATGCAGTGCAGGATGATTTTAGCATGCAAGTGCACATTTATCACCCTTTTGGTACTCAATTAGTTTGGTAGGTTCACTAGGTGTTATCTTCTTTCTCTGTTATTTCTTACAAATTATTAAAAATGAGCATGTTCTCTATATGGAAGCTCCATTATTTTTATTTTGAATGTATTAATATACCATTTTCAGATATTAGAATGTTATGGATAATGTTTACATGAGATATTTATCGAGATGGTAAAAAGTAAATAGTAAAGTTAATATTTACCGAGAGATAAATAAATAACAGTTTATTAGTAATTAGTAAGTTGTTATAACATTATGGTTAATATGGTGAGTATACTAGAATATTATATTATTGATATATTGTTACATGTTATAAAAATATATAATATTTAGGTGTGTGCGCGCTTAAGATTTGGGTATGAGAAATTTTATGAGATAAATTATAGAAAATACATTTCCTATAAATATGTAACATGCCCTGAATGAATTAATCAAAGAAAATAACATAATATATTTGTATTGAAAGAATCTATTATGTTCAGAGATCTCCATTATTTGTTCGCATGAGTTGATTCATTGTATAATCTCCTCCAATTTATATCATTGGTATCAAAGCATATCAATCTACTTCTGTCATGAAAAGATAAATACAGTTGTTATGGGGTAGCTGATTTTCTTATTGCCCCTATATATGAAGTTTTGTTGGTAAGAGAATAGTTCATAGGATATTGTGTTTAGTTTTGAGAGATTATTAATGTAGATTAAGGTTTGTCCATTATTATTTGAACAGTGTCTCTTCTTCTAATAGCATTCAAAGTTATGTGTCGACAGATCCAGAATATGAATTGAGCAACGTTTCTAAAGAATGCAGTTTTTAAATTGAATGGTGTACTAAAGAATCTATTTTGATTACATTATTTTTTAAATTTAAGCTTTATTTTTTTATAAGACATTAGACCTGGCACATGTGAAATACGTAATCTACATAGTTCAATTCAGACCTTTATCTTTCATGCATCATGAACCACATCAGCGTGTATTTGGATGTAGAGTTATTACACTGGTTGTCTCAGCTGTGCGCTCTTCTCAGCCGTTAATGGAGTTCATTGACACCCATCATGATAGTTGTCACCTATATGGAGATTGACAATCTGGTCTATCATTGAGTTATTGATCCTGTCGGTTTCATGTAAAATTGCATAGCATTCAATGACATAGTTGTTCTAATATGCCAAGCATTGATTTTCGACCACTTAGATCACTATTCGTGCGGTTTGTGTATAGTCTTCTTTGGCTTGTCTTGGAGTTTAGTGTCCCAGGTAGAACAATCATGGAGAATCAAAATTGACTTGATCATACTTTAATATTTTCACTTCCTATCTACATGCACCATCGACTCTACTTTAATTTATAGTTTGTACGTTGATATGCTAAGTCTTCAAATACTAAACAATCCATAATATAAAAAAAAACAAAACTTGCTTGTAAGTTTGCATGTTTAGGTTTTGGTATTTTTTGAGTTTTAGGTATAAAGAGCATACGTTGCATTATATTGGTCCAAGATTTTAATAGTTGAGTCTATATGAATTTTATATTATGTCCAATTTTTTTTTAAATAATTTTAATAACACTTTATTAGTTTTTTTATTAGGTCATTTTTCAAAAAGTCTAAATTGTAAAAATAAAGAATAAAATTTGCTTTATGGATGCATTTTTGCTTGTACATGACATTCAAAAAATGAGGGGGTTCTAATTTTTGTAGAAGCAACCAATAAAGAACCTGTCAGAACCATCATAGCATCTCATCAACATATCATTTGAGTAAGCAACATCTATTACTGGAGGCTACACGGAGGAAGGATGTCTTTCAGTGACTTCTCATCAGTCGCCAACATCGAGGCCATATCAAGATTTTAATGACTTTGTGTGGTGTGTATTTTATTTCAGCATTGTTTGGATTTCAATTTTTTTAGTGTATTTTTTTTTTTGAAATATTCACATTGTGGGAGGGGAACATAAGCAATATTTCATTTTCCATTTAGAATCAAACTGGTTAGAGTCAAAGAACACTATCAGTGGCAGTGCTAGTCTTCTTTGTTATGTGAGATTGAGTGGCACAATCGTACACAGTGGCTACAAGTAAGAAGTTGATTTCTCACAAGTTCAAATGTGACATTCAGTGTGTATTTTCTTTCAGTCATAGTTTGGTGTGTAAAAGATGTAAACAAAATTTTGATGTTTTAAATCTTAGTAGAAAATATTGTAGAGTATGTCTCTAAGTTTATTGCAACACTCATATATTTGGAAAGGGTTGGTGGTCAATCTAGAAAACTACAAATGTAAAAAGGTAGATAAAATTTTACTGGTGTAGCGGTCCTCTGATTGCCTTTCTTCTTTATGAAGATGATTCACTAGTGGAATGTCGAGTGCATTCTTTTCATGGAGTAAATATGGGATGTGTTTTTTCACATAGTTGTGGTCATGTGTAGCAAGATAGTCATCCAGTTAGAAGTTTACACACCTTTCTTTGATTCAGGTTATGAGGCAAGCCCTGCAACATGTTACAATAGAAAAATGAGTTATGTTAGACCATGCCAACATTAGGGGGTGAATGTTACAGATAATGTTTACATAGGATATTACCGGGATGGGAAAAAGTAAATAGTAAAGTTAATATTTACTGAGAGGTAAATAAGTAACAGTTTTTTAGTAATTAGTAAGTTGTTATAACCATATGGTTAATACGGTAAGTATGTTATAATATTATATTTTTGATATATTGTTACATGTTATAACAATATATCATTTTGAGGTGTGTGCTTAGGATTTAGGAATGAGTGATTTTAGGAGAGAAGTTATAGGAAATATGTTTCCTATAAATATGTAGCATGACCTGAATGAATTAATCAGAGAGAATAGCACAATTTATTTATATTGAAAGAATCCACTGTGTTCAACTCTCGCCATTATTCATTTGCATGAGTTGATTCATTGTATAAGCTCCTCCAATTTCTATCATATATGGACTTACAACTTTGACCAAGATCACAAAGAAATATAATGACAAAAAAATAAATGTTACTTGAGACTTTACTTTGACCCTCTTAAATAAATTCAAAATAGAATAAAAATGTTTCTAATGACCTATCTTAAACATAGGTCACAAAGGAGAATGAGCTTGTTACACTCTTCTATCACCATTATAACCTTTTCATTGATAATCTTGTTTTATCCTTATAACCCCTTTATACGAACATAAGATTAAAAAAAAACTCGAGAAACAAAAAGATACCAATGGGATTTGAAACCTGCACCTTCACTTGTGTAAATAACTAACAAAAGAACTCTACTCAACTTGCTTGTAATCAATCTAGTTTTAAATGGCAATAAATTGTAGATAATCTTGGTTGTTCAAATGAAAGATAATAAAAAAATATCATATATGGTAAAATCTTTCACCAAATGTTTTTACTGTGCATTTTGTTCTGGTCGACGCCTTTGTTTGGTGGAGCTCACACGAATTTTAGGGTTTGAAGGCTTTAAACATTTCTCCCAGTATGCTGTTTTAACACTCGTTTCAGTATGTCATTCCTTTCTCATCAGATGGTAATTACAGGGACTGCAAATGCGAACTCCTCTGATGATAATCAAGGGGATTGCAAACTGTGTGAGCTCCTTATTTTCAACACATCCTCTGAATTATTTCATCCTCCGATTCACTACAGATCATCAAACTAAAATCCATCGCTACTTTTGAAGTCATTGCCAGAGTATATTTTGAAAACAGAACCGTGTTTTCCAGGAGTTATGGGCATTGACTTTCTCTTTCCTTTGCACTTTTGGACCTTGATTAAAACCTGATCGTACAATGGCGCTTGTTGATCTCCAATTTTCTTTCTTTGCTTAGGTTCTTCAAATTTCTTCCTTCCTCATTCCTCCGTGAGTAGCCAGCTCTGATACCACTATTCGGATCGAGAACAGTGGAGGAAATTATATCAAAGAAATTACTAAATGTAAAAGCATATTTATTTTTGTACACAAGGTAAGCTTTTAAAGAGTTTATGGGAATTGGTTATAGAAAAACTAATACGTTAACCAACTCCAACAAATAAAAGGAAACTAGTTTAATAAACAAACTAAATAAATGAATAGATAAAATATAATTTTAAATCATAAATGATCTAACAATATATGGTTAAGGATGACATTGAGATTGTGTTTAGAAGATTTTGGAAAAAAAAAAAAAAAAAAAAAATTATAATTAATTTTAATTTAAATTGACGAATATTTAAAAAAGAAAAAAATTATAATTTGTTCATAGTTTTATTGATTTCTGTCAGCATCTCTACCAATATTTTCATTCTCGTCTCTTCAAATAACTATAACCTAGATCTTAATTAGAAGTAAGGAATTGTCGGCAAGGGTTGAAGTTATTTTATTGTTTTATTTTTTTATTGATCATTGTTTTACGTCATCAATAATCAAGGTATGAAGGGTATCCATTTTGTTATATATATATATATATATAACAAAATGGATACCCTTCATACTTTGTGTAGATTATAAATTTGATATGTTAATTTCAAAATGAAATTGTATTTCACCTGATTACATGCAAGGTCTTAAAAACAATGTCTTTTCAATGATACGTGAGTTAAGGTCTCCAACATTTTTCTTCACTTTCACAAGTGTTGAACATTCTTGGAAACTATTAAAAAATGCACTGAAATAATTGTATCGAAAACATTACAAAATTTGAATTCATAATTGAATGAATTGGATAATGCAAATAACTTTTCTTTCCTTGTGAGAATGGATCTACTCAGTTGTACATGTTATTATAGACATCGTATCAATGCATTGAGGTAAATACTATGTGAAGACAAATTGTTGCTAGGCAAAATCATAGATCATTTCTATGACAAAATTTCAAGGCAGAGAAAATGCTCATGACCATTATATATATATATATATATATATATATATATATATATATATATATATATATATATATATATATATATATATATATATATATATATATATATATATATATATATATATATATATATATATCGTAGGATCTACTCATCGCCCTCTATGCCCACTCCTCCCTACCAAGCTTTGCCATTCCTTCTGCCATCTCCCCACCACTTACTATAATGGTCATGAGCATTTTCTCTGCCTTGAAATTTTGTCATAGAAATGATCTATGATTTTGCCTAGCAACAATTTGTCTTCACATAGTATTTACCTCAATGCATTGATATGATGTCTATAATAACATGTACAATTGACTGGATCCATTCTCACAAGGAAAGAAAAGTTATTTGCATTATCCAATTCATTCAATTATGAATTCAAATTTTGTAATGTTTTCGATACAATTATTTCAATGCATTTTTTAATAGTTCCCAAGAATGTTCAACACTTGTGAAAGTCAAGAAAAATGTTGGAGGCCTTAACTCACGTATCATTGAAAAGACATTGTTTTTAAGACCTTGCATGTAATCAGGTGAAATACAATTTCATTTTGAAATTAACATATCAAATTTATAATCTGCGCAAATTTTCTAAATTTGGCTTATATTTGATGTCTCTAGCCAAAAGCTTTCTTCCTTTTAATTAACCTTTTCTAATTTGGATCCACATTATATTTCCCACTTGGTTAATGATTATTTTTATTGATTTGAAAAATAAATTTGTAACATGATACATAAAACAATGATTACTATGCAAAAGCTCCCATTGCGATATTTTTTGAAATGAAAAGCTTGATACATTGTCATTATCATGAGGATTCCCAAAGAAAAGTGTTGGAAAATTCATTTATTTTGAATATTTGTCTTTGAAAATTCTAGAGGATGATTTCCTTCTGCTAGCGTTGTTGAAATTAACTTGTCCTCCAATGCAGTAATACATGTTGAGTTCATAAAATAATACACCAATGTGTCATTCGACCTATTTTCATCTATGTTAAAAGACACATTATTTTCACTATCGACATAACTTTCATATTCTGTGGACATGCTACTGGTATTTACAATTTAAAAAATATCTATTAATACGAAGGGTTTCTAATCAGACTTAATTTTCACATTAAGATATATATATAATCTTTGTGCACATAGTTGTAACAATGCCTCCATAACAAGTTTGGGATGAACTCTTCTTGTTTTATGTGCACTTTTGTACTCCAATTGTCTCTTTAAATCTATTACAATAATTGTTTTTTATCTATAGATCGAGGGAGTGTTTTCTAAGTTATATCAACACTTGATGGGACATTGATAATCGACCCTATTAAACCAATTTGTGGCTTGTTGTATCTCAAATTTATTATATGAGCAAATGCAAATCATAGTGTAACAAGCCTTTCAACAAGACTTATTAGCATACCTATAAATTGTAATTGATTGTTTAGTCTAATATTAATGATGTTGAAAATATAAGAACATTTCCATCTCTTAATGAGTGATTGCGTTTCAAATGTATTTTTTTCTTTGAGTGGCTTTGTAATTTGCCAACAATTTTTTGTATGTGTTCTTTTCAGAATGATCAAAATGCTTCATACTATGTTTGAATTGTAATTTATTGCAAAAACCACAAACATGTATGGGTGTGTTTGTAGTTTTTTGTTAAATATTCATATTGCCTTTCTTGTTGATAGTTTTTCCTTATCTATTTTTTTGTTGCATGCCATGCCCTTCAATCGATTTATAGACGTGACAAGAACATGTGGTAATGTCTGTACAGTAGAACTACAAGGTTTAAATTACAAATTTATATCCTTATATCTTGTCAATGATTTATAGTGCATATGTTTTCTTTTTGTTTCACATGCAATGTTCTTTATTCTATGTAAAGAGAGCATGTTTTATTTTTGTAATGTTTATGAAAAAACATCAGCAACACAGGTCATTGATTTAGTATGTTCTTGCACATATAATAGTTCATAATGTATATGATTTGTATTTGTTTTTTCTAAAAGGTGTTAAATAAGGCTTGTGACTAAGCACAAGAATTATAGGTCTTGAATATTTACCATAGGAAAATAATAACATCCGAAAAATTTGAAATCCATTGGATCATAAACTTTTTGCCTTCAATTCCATATTTTTTATAGATAAAACCATCTTTACAATGTATGCGTATCAATTTGCAATAGTCGATATGTTTTTTATGACATTGTCTATCAGACTGTCTTGCAAATAACTATGTGGTTTTATATCTCGAAAATAAAATGCATTACAAAAAGACTATGTTGAATAGTGATACAAAGAACGTATGTCAAAAGCATTTTTTATCAAATGAAAAATAGAGCTAAGTATGTTATCACCAAAAAAAGTTGCACTTTTCAACATTCTAAATAGCCCACATGATAACATTTGTTCTATATTTATTTCTCAAGAAAGAGAAATCAAAGAATAGGTTCGTAATAGATGTGTTTGTGACAAAGAACTATGATAATTGTTTAATTCTGTATAATACAATGGTTCATAATGGTCAAAGACAGGGTTTTGATCAGGAAAGAATATGCAATATGGTGGTGTAGGAGTTTCCTCATTAAAATTGAAATACTTATGTTTTCTATTTAAATACCAAATGTAGATGGAAATATTCAATGATTTAGAAAGCCAATTTATATAGAAGTTATCTTCCCATAGGCCATATTCACCATTTGGTGTGCATGAAGCCACATAAGGCTACATTTTTCCAAAATATGTTTCAATATTTTGTACTTGATGCACTCTATAATTATTTAGGATCTAATTCCAATTCAAAATACCTTAGTTCATGGTGAATTTTTCCCCAAATAATTTATAAAATGATCTGTAAATCTTACACATAGCTCTATTGATCTGTATCAAAAATGAAATAGCACTTGAAAAGTATCAAACAAGAAATCACTCGCATTGTATTTGAAAAGATGACTTCTAAAAAGGTTATTTGTAGCCAGGGCAATATCTATGTCATTGTATTGAGTTTTTAATAACGACATGTATTCTTCAATACAAATGGCCTATTGCATGCTCTACATATATGCATTATTTTTTGTTTTGAGTTTTTCAATTCCATTCTATAATTCTAAGTAAATTAAAGACAAGAAAAAATACAATAAGTAGAAAGCTTGGAAAATACTCACCAAAAATGTTACATGTCTTTATCGATTCACTAAACAATCCCCTACTCTAGAAGTCGCAATTACCTTGTTTGATAGATTTTTATTTTTATCTCAATACAACTTGATATATTATCACACTATTTTTTTTGCTTAAACAACCTACACAAAACAATGTTTGTAAAGTGAGGATACAATATCATGATTGTAAATGCTTTATTAGGCATAATATAAAAGTAAAAAAAAACATCAATTTTTATAATAAGCTTAAAATAATAGGATAAACACAAATCACAATAAACATATACCATTAAAAATTCAATGTAAAAAGCATCAAAACCATGAACCTTAAGAAAAGACAATTAGTTATGAATTTTGCTTTTAATAGGATCATGTTCTGAATCCAACCTTTTTTTTGTTAGCACTATATTGCTTTTTTGGGCATTCTTAAACAGAGTATGATAGTGTACACATATGATAAAATTTGATGTTGTAATAAACATTAAAGCATACATATTTCTTGATGAGAATATTCTACGTAAAATATATCAATAACTGTTTAATATATAAATCTACAGAAGATAATTTTTTGAGTTGCTACCTATTAACTGTCTAACTCAAAATAAAAATAATTCATTGCCAAGTAAGATGAACATGATCCAAAAGTGCAACAACAACATAGACGACTGCACAGTGACTAACTCAAGTAGTTTCAACTATCCTATTTCAAAGCTTTATCTTTTTTTTAACAAAAATGCATTTATCTATGATGTGATAGAAAAATAATTTATACAGATGAACCTAACTTACCACTGCACAAGAACACTCTAGCAATCTATAATGCACAGTGAACATAAATTCTTGGAATAAGAAAATACATCAAATTATTTCATGTACGAGATATTACATGGCAACTATGCATTTAATTCTTAGGATATTTATTACATGATAATTGTGCGGAATAAACAATAGTTAATTTATTGTAGAACATCATATCCTTCAACACATGTCCACATGAATTAATTCATTTCACCCTTGTACCTCTGCATGTGTGAATCCACTATTGATAACATCAATGTTCTATTCCTAAATAACATGTAAATGGTTTTGACCAATCACAACACAGATAAATGTCATTTTTCATGATTTTTGTTTAAACAATCTATATTTTGACTATTACAAAACTACAATTTTTTCCATTTAGAAAAAATAGTAAATTTTGATAGGTCCAAAAGACATACTTTAATTGACAATTAAATAAAAATGATTCCTTTGGGATTAATAACTCCCATTTAATACAAAAAACTCATCTTTTGATTGTCATATTTAAACAAATATTAAGGGATTGATTAGCCTTCCAACCAAAAAAATATTATAACTTTTTTGAAATAAATATTTTAAATATTATTTTAGTTTTTAAAAGTAAATATTTTTAAATATTATTATAGTTACTAAAGATCAATATTTTTAAATTTGATTTTAATTTTTAAGACCATTATTTTTAGGATGTTTTTAATTCATTTTGTTTAGCATTATCTTGCATGGAGTTTGGGACCTTGTTTTTGAAGGGAAAGACTTCCCAGACTTCAGATGAGTGATCTTATCGATCATGACCCATCATTTGTTGGTTTATTTGCTACTATTGTTTAATTGTCTCTTTTTTATGTATTAGAGCTTATTTTAGGTCAGTCCTAGTTTGTTTGTTGGTTTCTCAACTTTTTATCTCATCTTTCTTAGGTATGGCCTAGTGTGGCATTGTGATGTTTTCTCTACCATATTTTTTTGGTGAATAGTCTTGTATGTGAATATATTTATATTAATAATAAGATCTATTTCATTAAAAAAAGATGTTTTTAATGTTTTAAAAGAATTTTTAACATAATTTTAATTTTTGAAGATATATAGTTTAACTTAAATTGAATTAGAAGTAATGGGTGTTTGATGATGTATAAATCTATAGATAAATTATTTATTTAAGACGGTTGTAACTCGTATATAATTTTATTGATTTGTGTCAATGTTTCTCTCAATATTTTTATTCTCCTCTTTCAACAAGATCTCTCTTGTCAATATTTATATGTATTTAATTTGAATATCTTTATAGGTTGAACATTCTACAATGAAATACTTCCCCATTTATATTATTTTTGTAATGTAGAACAAACATTTATTTGAAACACATCATTTTAAAGGTGGTTTTAATTTTAATAAAACATATAAAATGTACAAAATGATTTGAATTTTTTGATTGAATGTGTGTGTGTGTGTGTGTGTTATTTTTCATTAAAAATGAGTAGAGTGATCACAGTCAATCAGTGTGAGTTTAATTTTTTTATTGAATACATAACTATTATAAGTAATCATCTATCGATATTTTAGACGTAATTATATAGTGGATTGCAATGATGAGTAAGTATACATCTAAATCAGTGAGCTCCTTGGCTAAGTAATAGTGACTAAGGGGCATCCACATTGTCAAAATCATCCAAGGAATGATCCTTCCCTTAACTGCTTGACTCTATATCTAGTATCTAGAGAGATTTGTACCTTGGTGGATGGATATAAACATCCATCATCCTCATCAATTGAACTACACCCCTTTCGATTGACATGAATTTAATTGGAAAAGATAGATTTTTTTAAAGAAGGGTTTAGTTTGAAAAGAGACAGGGGTGGATTTTTAAAAACAAGCGTATGTAAGGATTTAGAGAAAAATACAATTGACACTGGTTTCTTGGATTTATAGAGGTGTAGTTAATCTAGATATCTGCCTTCATTGTTATCTATCATTTCAATGGACACATAATCAATGGATGAATATTGAAGACTTAACGACATTGTCATATAATTAAATTAATCAAAGATAATAATAAATGGATGAATATTGTAGACTTGTTAGCAAAATAATATTATTTATTATACTTTATTTTTTAATAATACTACTTTTTAGCATTGTTAATTAATTTGTCAGCCAGTTAAGATGGAGAATATTGACTCACAAAAAGATTGAGATCCTTTAACCTATGACTACAAAATGTGATTTTGGGTTCAATTAACCCCTAAGTCATCATAAATTGAGCCAATTAGTCAATTGGGGAAATTAGTGATACAATTTGGGCCAAATTGAGCCTTATGAATGTAATTCTTACTCTAAATGATGCTAATTGAGGCTAAATCAATTGGTTTATTAGAGAATCCTCTTGTAATAAATTAATGAAAATTATCAGAATAACATATTTATTTAATGAAAATGCACAAAATAATAAATTTATATAATTAGCAGAAGCACCAAAGAGATTATATTGATCACAAGCTACTTCAAGGGGGCAACCTCCTTTGAGCAAACTTAGTACACTAATTTTTTGGATGCCTTCATTGGCCTTAACTTACTTATATACTAAGTCTAATCTAAGAAATTACTATTTGTCATGAATGTGGGATAAAACAAAATGCTCACGGGATGACTTACAAAGCATATATGCATCCATAGAAACTAATATACTAACAAATTAAAGAGAAGGGGTAGCATGATGTCCTAACATCCCCTCCCTCCTAGAAAAATCATTGTCCTCAAAGCTTTAGATGTGGTATTTGGTGTTGAATCTGAAATAGTGGTTTCCATGTTGCATCCTCTGGTTACATTTTGTGCCATTGAATTAATACCTCTATGATGGAGAAGGAGTGAATTTGGCATGTGCACCTATCTAGGATTGCCTCTAACTCAAGACAAAAGGATCCTTCATTATCAAGTTCTAGTAAAATAGTTTGCACTCTGATGTTTGTGCTAAGAACTTTCTTCAAACAAGAGACATGAAATACTATGTGAACTCAAGAAGAAGGTTGGAGCTCCAACTTATAAGCAACCGACCCAATCTTGTATAGAATCTTATATGGTCCATAGAACTTGGGAGCTAGCTTATGACACCCTTTGAGTTTTAGGGAGGATTGCTTATATGGTCGCCATGAAAAAAAACATATCACCTACTTGAAAAGTGCAATCAAAATGATACTGACCAACCTACTATTTCATTATATTTTGTGCTATATGAATATTGTCTCACAGGGTGCTAAGTATTTGATCCTAGATTCAGAGAATCATGTCAACCACTTGAATTGGTGAACTACTGGGGTTGTATAGAAGGAGCATTGGTGGTGCTTGACCATATATTACTTCATATGGAGTAATTTTAGTTGAAATGTAGCAGGAGGTATTGTACCATCATTTGATGAGAGGGACCCACTTTGCCCACTGATTTTGTTGTTTTAAGGTGAAGCAACAAAGAAAAGTTTTCAAATATTTATTGATAATCTTAGTTTGGCCCTTCATTTATGGATGATACCCATAAGTCATCTTTAGTTGGGTGTTGATGCATTGAAATAGTTACATCCAAAAATGGTTGGTGAAGGTTGCATCATGATTTGAGACAATGGAAGAAGAAATGCCATGAAAATGGAAAATCTATTTCAAGAAAAATTGTGTGACTATAGAGGTGGCATAGGGATAGTTGAGGGCACAAAAATGACTATATTTAGAGAGGCAATAAACCACAACCAAGATCACTATTTTTAATCCATATTTATGGAGCCCCTCAATGAAATTCATAGAAATATCTATCCAAATATTGGTATGGATGGGTAATGGTTTGAACAACTCAGGTCTGAGAGTTGTTTCACCCTTGTTGCATTGGTAGGTATCACATTTAGCCACCAACTATTGAATTAACTTTTTCATTCCCTTATAAAATAAGTTGCATCATGCCCAATCATAAGTTTTGAGAAACCCTGAGTTCCTTATGGATGGAGAATCATGGAGTTCATAGAATACAACTTGCTAAAGATCTATACTCTGGGGAAGAACCAGATGGCCCTTGTATCATAGAGAAACACCATCCTAGGAATAATGTAGTATAATAGAGGGGTTAGTGTCCAAATATTCAATGATTTGAGATAATGAGAATTCATTAATATCCCCCTGTTACACAACATCTAACCAATTCACAATATACATGGAAATAGATGAAAGGGAAGCTTGGTCCTCAAATGTGCGATACAGAGCATTAACCACAATATTATCCTTACACTTATTATAAGTGATCTCATAGTCATAACCAATGATTTTACTAACCCATTTTTGTTGTGATGAGGTGGAAACCCATTGTTTCAAGAAATATTTTAGATTCTGGTCATCAATTTTGATGCAAAAATGATTCCCCAATAGGTATGGCTGTTACTTCTATGTTGTATGCAAAATGGCCATCATTTCCTTCTCATAAGTAGAGAGTAATAAATTCTTGATAGAAAGGGCTTTGATGGTGAATGGAATGGGGCATCATTCTTAAAGGAGAATAAAAACAAGTCCATTACCACAAGCATCACTGTCGATAGTGAAGGTCTTAGAAAAATCTTGCATAGTTAGAATAAGTATAGTACACATAGCTTGTTTTAATTCCTCAATAACACACCCAATAGCTTGTGTCCATGTAAAAGCATCCTTTTTCAACATAGCTATCATTGGATCTATAATCTTCCCATAATCCTTAACAAACTTGTGATAGTATCCAGTTAGCCCCAAAAAACCATAGAGGCTCTTAAGTGTTTGAGAATGAGGTCGATTTGTCATGGTAATTACTTTCACAAGATCCACCTGAACCACTTGGGATGAAATAATATACCTATGATACTCCACTTTGTCCTATCCAAAAACACATTTGGACTATTTTGCATAGAGATGATGATCAAAGAAAAGTTGTAGTGCGAGATCTAGATGTTGGAAATGCTGAAACCATGTTTTACTATAAATGAGAATATCATCGAAGAAGACCAAAATGAATTTATGTAGGTAGGGCTAAAATATTTTATTCATCAATGCCTAGAATGTTGAAGGAGAATTAATGAAGCCAAATGGCATGAATAGAAACTCATAATGGCTATCATGCATGCAAAAATTTGTCTAAGGAATATTATTCTTATGAAGTCAACTCCCGGGGATATCCAGAGTAAAGATATAACTTGGAGAAAAAATGAGTGTCATGAAGCTCAAAAATAATAGGGATCAAGAACTTATACTTGATTATGATGTGATTAAGTGATTGAAAATTAATGCAGAGATGCCATGACCCATATTTTTTATGGACAAGAAGTAGGGAAGAATATGGGCTAGTATTGGGGTAAATAATATCTTACTTTAGTAAGTCTTGAATGAGCATCTTGATCTCAATATTTTATTGAAATGGGTAGTGGTAAGGCTTGATGTTGGGAGGAATGCTTCCAAGAAGGATTTTAATATGATGGTCTTTTGGCCATAAAGGTGGTAATCCTAATGGTTCTATAAAGACACATACATACCTATACAGAATGATTTATAGATCAGGAGTAGTGGACACCATTGATGGTTGTATTTGAGTGGAATGGGGCTAGGTAATGATGCAATGTGAATTATTCTTATGAATATTATACATGTTATGTGAAATTATGATGTTGAGAGACCCTGGGTGTAAGCCTTTCAATGTGTGTTTTTGCCCATTGTCTAACAATTGCATCCAAAGTTCAGTAAAATCCCATAAGATGGGTCCAAGTGTGCATAAAAATTGGGATCCTAAAATAACATCACATCAACCTAAGGGCAAGGTAAAAATGTTGAAGTGCAAGTTATAATATCTAATAGAGATGCACACATTGTGACACTTCCCTTTGTAAGGTAATGTGCCCCTATTGGTAATCATGACTTTTAAGTTGGAGTAAGGATGGATAAAATAATCAACCTATTTGGCAATCAGAGGGTCAATGAAGTATAGTAGAGAAACACCATCCTAGGAATAATGTAGTATAGTAGAGGGGTTAGTGGCCAACTATTAAATGATTTGAGATAATGAGAATTCATTGATATCCCCCTGCTGCACAACATCTAACCAATTCACAATATACATGGAAATAGATGAAAGGGAAACTTGGTCCTCAAATGTGCAATACAGAGCATCAACGACAATATTATAGTTGCACTTATTATAAGTGATCTCATAGTCATAACCAATGATTTTACTAATCAGAGGGTCAATGAAGTTATGAGTGCTACTAAAATCAATGAGCATTATGAGAGAAAAATTCTTGAAGTAACCCTTGACGCGCATGGTTTATGGGGTGGTGAATCTTGCCAAGGAATGGAGAGAGATCTCTACTTGGTCTTCCTGAGAAGCTAATTCTATAATCAGCTGAGTTTCTTCCATAACATTTGTTGTATCTTGAATATATTATTAAACTTCAATTTTGGGTAGAGATTCCACATCCAGTAGGTAGATATTTTGCTCGACACATTGATGTCCTCGAGTGAATTTTTTATCATAATTATAACACAGTCCTTTTTCTCTACATGCTTACATCTCTACTTCAGTCAAATGATTGATAGGAGTGGTTTTGGGGGCTGGCATTATGTGAGACCATTGTGAAATTATATTTTTGAATGGAGCAAAATTGGATTTGAATCATTGCTGAGTTTTGATCTTGTCTTCTACCAGCTTATCCAACCCTAAGGCTTCCATCATTGTGTTGGGCCAGAACATTTTGACCTTAGATCAAATTGCATCTTTTAATCTACTAATAAAATAACTCCTAAAGAATTCATTGGATAATCCCTCTATGTGATTGGCTAGTTTTTCAATTTCTATTTAATATTCTCTCATGGTTCTTATTTAGTGAAGTTTAGTGAGTGATCTAGTGAAGTCATCAAAATCACTAGGGCCAAATTGTTACAAAATGAGATTGTAAAAATTGGTCCATATTGGCTTGTCATGAGCCTTGCTATACTAATGATATCATTGAAGGGATTCATATTCTAAGTGAAAAGATGTAAGTGGGACTCTATTGGCATCAAAATTATTATACAAACTAAAATATTATTCTGCTTGATAGATCCATCTAGTTGAATTTGCACAATTGAATTGACGAAAATCAAGCTTCAACCCATAAAAATTATTGGAATAAGAAAATTTAGTGTCTAAAAAGGACTCTGGTTGTTGCCTATTGTTCAAGGTGGTATGTTGAAGATTGAGGCCAATAATTTTTTCATTAAGATCTTTGATTTGGGTCTTAAGGGTGACAATTTCACCCTCCATATTTTTTTCTCCTATTTGGTTTACTAATATATATATATATACAAACATACATGTGTGTACACACACACACACACACACACACACACACACACACACACACACACACACACACACACACACACACATACATACATACATACATACATATATATACATGCATACATACACACACACATACATACATACACACACACACACACACACACACACACACACACACACACACACACACACACACACACACACACACACACACACACACACACACACACACACATATATATACATATATACATATATATATATATATATATATATATATATATATATATATATATATATATATATATATATATATATATATATATATATATATATATATATATATATATATATATATATATATATATATACATACATACATACATATATACACATACATACATACATACATACATACATACATACATACATACATACATACATACATATATATATATATATATATATATATATATATATATATATATATATATATATATATATATATATAGTATGTATATGTATATATATGTACACACACACACACACACACACATATCATACATACATAGTAATGGGTAGGAAAACTAGAGTTAAGACACATTTAGTAATTTTAAAAAAAAAAAAAAATTGGGCAAAATTAGAGGGGACAAAGGTACTTTTACTAATTATTTTTCATAGTGGGAGTATGATTGATGAAGGCGAGGGAAATTTAAGAAGTGAAAATGAAAAACCAAAAAAATTATCAAAGAGGGAAAAAGGAGAATAAAAGGGAGATAAAATTGTCAATTTTTTTTGAGGCAAATGGACAAAAATAGATATTATGGCATAACTTTAAAAAAAAAGGAAAAAAGGAAAATTGAGATTTACGAAAATTAGGAATGAAATCATGATATGGTACCTCAAGGAAAAAAATGTGGTGAATGGAATTTTAGGTGTCTGGATAAAGTTTTAAGATCAACAAGGCTACATATGGAGAGATAATAAAAAAATGAAGATAGGATGGAGATTTTTAGTTTTTAGTTTTTGTCAAATGTTTGGCTGCAAGTCCTCTAAGAGTCTTCTGATACCCTGTTGATAGTTTTCTAAAATTGATAGGATGAAGATTTTTTGGTTTTTATTTTCTTTCAAATGTCTAGCTAAAAGTCCTCTAAGATTTTGATAGGAATATTTTGAAACTGGTATGGCAAGTCTACTGATACTCTACTAGTAATATGTGAAGACATGATATGGCAAGTTTTCTGATACTCCACTGGTAATATTTTGAAAATGATAGAAATTGGCCCCAAGTTTATATGACTACCTAAGGTTTTAAAGATATCTATCTAGCCACCAATGTCATCTGAGTGAGTACCGCTCTCCAAAAAAAAATTTGGCCATAGATTTACCCCTAAACAATATCTCTTGGTTTTCCTCATAGGTGAGAACTAATCAATTAGGATGGGGTTGTTGACGATTTTGTTGGTAGGTCCTCTTAATGGGCTAGCTACTTTGGGGTTCCTGTGGTAATCTTCATAATGAGATTTATGACTTATGCCCAAGCACTTCCCATAGTTATATGGATAGATATTTTCCCTAATCTGAATTCGATTATTGTGATATAGAAAAATACTTGATGAATTATGCAGTGAAAAAGAAAAATACTTTTGAGAGAGAGAACAAATTTTAGCCTTGAAAAGTGCTCTAATACCAAATGAGAGAATCCTCCTACAATAAATTTCTAAAAATGCTCAAAATAATAGATTTATTTAATGAAAATGCATAAAATAACATATTTATATAACTAGTAGAAATACCAAAGGGATTATATTTATTACGTGCCACGTAGAGGGGATAACCTCCTTTGAACAAGATCAATACAATAATTTTGTGGATGTCTTCATTGGCCTCAACACTTATATACTAAGTCTAATCTAAGCAACTACTACTTCTCACGAATGTGGGATAAAACAAAATGTTCATAGGATGACTTATAAAACATATGTGATCATAACAACTAATATACTATCAAAGTAAAGAGAAGGGGTAGCATGGGTTCCTAATAGTTTAGGGTTTAAATTTTAAAATTTAGGGTTTAAGGTTAAATAACGAAGGCAATTAAGGATAATTTGAGTTTTTTGAACCTATTTGTGACCATAGAATGTGTTTTTGTATTTGATTAACCCCTATGTCATCACACACTAAGAGAATTAGTTAATTGGGCTAGTTAGTGGTGTGATTTGGACCAAATTGAGCCCTGTGAACCTAATTGTTAGTCTAAATGATGGTAATTGGGGCTCAAATGATCTATTTAGGTTTTAAGAGTTTAAAATTTAGGATTTAGGGTTTTTAGGGCTTAGGGTTTAGTTTTAAGGGTATAAGGTCTAAGAGATCAATGTTTTAGTGTTAAGGGTTTAGGTTTAGGGGTGTTTGTGCATAAATATAATAATGTGTATGTAGTAGGACCACATACACAATAGGACCACATATGTGATTTTGTTAGTAATAAAAAATAAAAATAAAACATTTACCAACATCTTTTTTCCAAATCAAGAGTTATGTCCCTTGGGTACTTCACTATGTTTTATCCTACATGTTGTAGGTCTATTTTTTAGTAATTTTATGTATGTCTCCACCCTCAATAGTAAAAAACTTTATCTACTCATGGTTGACTATATAGTGTATGTCTATTTTTTAATAATTTAATCAATGTCCCCACTTGGTACTGTATATCAAGCAAGTCTATTTTTTAATAATTGGATTATCATCACCACCCTCAAAAGTTGATGACTTTTAACAATCATGGGTGATGGATTTCATAATAACAAGAATAAGTTAAAACAAAATTTTTTAGAGGAATTAGAAGTATAGAGAGAAAATTAAAGGCAATGAATGAAAAAAATTAATACAAATAAGTATGTTATCCGTACTGAATTGAATGCCAAAATTAATGATGAGATGATCAATGATATTACATGAAATTCTGAAAGTATAATTGATAATTCTAATAGTATACCAAATTATAATACAAGTCCACATTAAATTTTTATGGTTTTTAATTTTGGTGATGATGATAGAATGTATGCTGATATAAATTGCATGGTAACATCAATTGGTGAAATTATTAATCAAGTTAAAACTATGGGAACACCATCGAATGAAGAAACTAGTAATGAAGAACATAATATGGAAACACCAAATCAATCAAATTTACCACTACGAACACATCATAAGATTTTAAAAATAAGAGCTGTGTATTTAATTGAAATTAATGAAAACATTTTGAAACCAATGCCTAAATTTTTTTTTGGGCACCATATGAGAAGAAAAACTGAAAGAATTTAGGATTGGCTCTTTTAAAAATTAAATGAAACTCAAATACGCCAATTGTTTGTTACATTGATGAAAGTGCATAAGATGAGACATAAAATGAATGCCCTAGGTCTAAGAACATATAATATTGATGGTGGAAATAAGGCAATTATTTAAAATTTTCATAATGCATATAATCAAGTAGGTGTGAACAAGTGCACCAAAGATGGTAATGCTTCCCTACGTGTTATTATAGCTTTTTCAGTAAGTTGTCAAATAAAAAATACATGAGTGATTAGAACAATAAGTTGATCACTATATATTTATAAAAAATAAAAAACACTAATGAAAGTAATTGGGAGATGTATAAGACTTAATGTTTCTGGTAACAATGACTTGTGGGCATTCTTTGGTAGACTCCCACATAAAGACAAGGCTATAGTTGATGCCTTAAAAAGTTTATTTGCAGAATTTTGGAAAGATAACACAAGGGCATTGCCTAATATTAGAGATGTAGTGAAAAGAAGAGTTGGTTCTCATAACTGTTAACCACATTCTAAATGTCTTTTGGATATGGCTAAAACACAATAATAATTTAAATTTGTTAAAAAATATCCATAGATTTATATTGGTCAAAGATATTTTGAAATGGCTAAACCCTTCTATGTTAAAATCAATCACATATGCACTACTTGTTTTTATAGGCAACTTATTTAATTTTTGATGCATTATGATATTTTTCGTCACATTTATTGAACCTTACATACTGAAAATATTTTTTAGGAGTGTAGAGTGGAATCCCCACCAAAATTAGTAAGGGAATTTATTCCATCCATTTTTTTGTGAAAGACAAGATTGACAAATTTTTTATAACATGGCATGTTTGGATGGAACTTGCAACATTTGTGGTGTTTTTTCAAAATTAAAAAAATGTACCCATGAGGAGAGCACACATGGAATTAGACAAGAATTGGTTGGTTTTAGTAAATATAAATTTGTGACATATCAATTAAAACATGGAAAGGAATTTAAAAGGTGTGAGATTATTATAGAACAAATACTTGTTTCCAGATTTATGGACAAATTTAGGGAGAAAATTGTATGAGTATACAAGTCACACACATAGAGCTTGATGGCTAGATGAATAATTCAAGTTAAGTAAGGACACATTCCCACTTGGTGCTACTATTTCAGTAATTGACTTTGAATAGAATTACACATTGAAACCACAAAGAGAGGTTAAATCATAATACTAAAATTCAGTATAGGTTTCCTTTTTTATGTATATAGCATTCATGCATTCCCCTAACATTGTAGGGAAAGATCAAAAAATAATAATGGAGTGTCACTTCTATGTCAACGATGATAAAACATATTCTTCAGAATATGTGAAAGGTTGTTTTTAGATGTTTTATGGAAATTTGAGTGAAAAGAACATTAATTTAAATCAACATTATATTTGGTCAGATAACTACACATCATAATTTAAGAATGCATGGATGTTTTATTGGCTGAGTAGGATGCATGTGACCACTAGTGTGCAACATTTTTGGAGTTTCACTGAAGCAAGCCATGTAAAAGGGGAGTATGATGATGTAAGAGCATGTTTCAAAAGAGTGATTGAAAGAGAGGATTTGAATTTTGGAGAGGTTATTTTTTTTATAGATGCAAAAAACATAGTTTAATAGTGTAATGAAAATATGAGCCATGATGCTCAACAAAATTCCACTATTCATAGGTATTTCTAGATGATGGAGGATGAAAAATTGGCAAGCTATGAATATGTATGATAGTAATAGGATCAAGTGAGCTACACTCATTTTATGTCTCAAACCTAGGTTCTTGGATGGTTCATATGAGGCACATGGCATGCTTGTGTTCTGCATGAATTGACTTTGTTTGGAATGGATGTGAGTCATTAGAATGGGTGAATGAATGGAGTACTAGGCCTCTAGTTCTAATTGACACTTATCAGGTTACAATGGCATTGAAACTTACATAGTTCACACTATCACATGAATTTGACCATGTATTTGATCTAGTGAAACTAGGTACCATATATTTAACATGTGTTTCATATACTAAATTTGGTAAATATATCAGCATATCATGTTATTAAATCATGTTTTGTTTTAAAATGTAGTACATATTTATGTATTTATTTTAGATAAGGATAATGAGGAGAAAAAAATACTAATTATTTTGGTGTGTAGATAAAAAATATAAATTGAATTTTTTAGTCATAGATAGAGATTCACTATCCCATTGGGTCTGTGGTAGTTACTAGAACTTGGCTTCAACACTATCCTATCAAAAATTCAAATGTATGGTTTTTTGAAGACTACAAAGTATATAAGATGATAATACACTATTAAAATTTTATTATTGTAACAAATGATTAGTTGCATAAATATCATGTTAGGTTGTTAAAAATGACTCTATAGAAGGTTTGTGAATCTGATCATGAAGAAATTCTTGCTACTATAAAGAATAGAGCTGATCCTAGTGATTCATTAGATTGAAATCATAATGTATGTTGAATTATCAAATTCAAATTTGTTTAATTTTATCAAATTTTATTTATTTTTTAGGTATTACATATAAATTTTAGTTTAATTACATATAAACATATTTTTTGTAGGTTAGTGGTGCCAAATTAGCTTCCACCTTCACATGGTTAGAACTGTTACTAGATATTTCCATATTCTTGAATCTAAGAGAATATTTTGATTCATGTAGATGATTTAATGTTTTAAATTATCTACACTCGATGATTCTTGCATGAGACTGATTCTACACTTGACCCTTCAATTGCACATTCTTTCATGCATTGACTAGCTCATTTGTAGGAGTATTCATGTTTCATTAAGGCCATTTATCCATATTAGGCATGGAATTAAAGTTAATGGAATATATTTAAAGTATTCTCACCTTTTATAATCTAATATATCCTTCAAATTTAATCCATTTATCCATGGTGAGGCCATATAAGCTAGCCACTCACTCAAGTAGGCCTAAAACAAGAACTACCTATACATAGTGAATTATAAATCCTTCATATATTAACATAAAAATATTTAAAACAAATTAATTATATTGATACAAAATTTTAACACACATAAAGTTTCAAAACATTTGGATCACTATAACTTGAGTTATGGCATTTTTAGCCTCCTTGGAAACTAATTTTCACGATTTTTGTTTGCATGTATAGTCTATAATTTAGATTTTACCTCTCCTCAAGTAATATAAGGACCTAATACCACTTTAAAAATTTAATAAATACCTTCATTCTAAGTTTCATGGGTTTTTGAGCTCTAAAACATAAATTATGATGTTTTTTGTGCACTTAGGATCTCATAGGGCAACAAACATGTCAATTTAGTAAAAAAATTGTATATTGAGTAATATGAGGTTTGAAAAGATAATTATTTTTATTATATGACTATATGGAATCCATATACCCTATCTAATATTTGGTTAGATTGGTTAAATTCAGAAAATTACCAAAGACTTCCAATTTCAAGTCTATAGACCCTCTTCCTAGTTGTGTACATGCATTTTGTAATATAAGCATGCCTTTTGATAGTTTTATTGGATGGAAAGATAAAATAGAAGGTATTTAATATTTATTTATGGTTGTATTATGGAATCCAATGATATTTGATCACTTTTGTGTCCTCAAGATCATCAAGTTTTCCTTAAAAACAAAAATTTAACTTAAAGGAAAATGTCATCTTAAGGTCAAAACAGGTGCTCTGCCTCCTAACCGAGCATGTTTGGATGCCAATAATGTGGAACTAAGGGTTAATAGGCACCATAAACATGTTTTTTATTCCTTTTTTTAATGTAGGAGGCCTTGAAGATAGAGATATCCAATTGTGGCTTGCATCTTGACAAAATTTCTTGTTAATGTTGCTTGTGGTTGAAATTATTGAAAAAAAGGGTTTCCACATGTATTATGAGTCCATGGTTGTATAAATCATGAAAATGACACATATTGAGGTTTAATAAGTGATGTATTTCAAATTGGAGGTCTTAGAAGTGGAAATGCCAATTGGAGGAGAATAACCTATCTCTTAACTACATAAAAGTTACATTTTAGGAGTGATCACTAAATCCTCTAAAATGAATTCATCGATGCTTTGTAATTTGAGGGATTTATATTGAAATTAGAAGGCTTAAACACACGTTTATGGTTTTTTAATTTTGTGGATATGACTTATGATTTCCATTTTATGCCTATCTAAAGTTTTCCTAAAAAACAACAATTTTACCTTATAGGGATATGTTGTGTTGAGGCCGAAATAGGTGTTCCTCTCATAACCATGCATACTCAAATTTTATAAATGTGTTATGTTGATGTGTGTAAATGTATCATATGGTTTGTATAGTGTTAAAAACACTTCTCATTTCAAGGTTCAAAGAATATTTTGCATGAGTTTCTAGTTGTGATCTTCTTAAGATCTGTGGTGGAGTAATGACCAAGCTATTTGATTGTTTCACAAAATGATTATATAAGTGGTTGTTGGGATAAACCATGGTCCTAAGTTTTTATGAAATATTAATTTTTTTCTTTCTAAGTCTAATGAATGATGAAAAAAAACTAAAGACTGAAAACCTAATCTAGCATGAATATTTACAATGAGAAATTAAACTATAGTGATTTTACCAAAAAATGAGAAAATAGGTAGGGTAGGGCACAAAGAAGGATGTTATTGTTCATCATTTCAGACATCTTGATAAAGATTTAATTTCATCAAGGACATGCAATTAAAACCAACATATGATATGAAATTACCAAAATTACATATCCTATCATATACGAGGCAAATGTCTAAGGATATTTGAAACATATGCAAATTAGAAATTAGATTCAATTTAAAGATTTAATTGAAAAAGAAAATTGCATCTGCACATCTTCAAGAAAAGTAATAATATCAAAATGAATCTCACAAATTTTAGTCAACCTAGTGTAAAACTCAAATTAACAACTTTGTATTAATACATGCACATTTAGAAATCATAAAAGCAATTCAAATCTAAAAATCAAACCAGAAACTTGAGGAAGCATCCATGATTAAAAAAATATGAAACAATCTATGTAGAATTTCCTTGCTTGTATTACTTGCTCCAAGATTTACATAAATTTTTGCCCTTTTTATAGGTTGAAAGAACAACCTAGGAGGTATGTCAGTTAGTCATTATAAAATGAGATCAGACAAGTGTCAAGGATAGGTGTTATTTTACAAATATTCTAGAACCAATGATTTTTTTTTCAAATGTAACTAACCTATAAGTCATATGCATTATAATTTTCAGAGACTTTTACAAAATAACATATTATTTTCAAATGATTTACATGATCTTTGACACAAAATAATATTCTAAGTCAACTCAATTGACCTTGAATACCCCTGTAGCAACAACCTTTCGATTTTATACTAAAATATTCATGGCTTTGTCATGTTGTCCATTAATCAACCTAAGATTGATGATTGGCCCCATGAAAATTTCCTCTATTTATCATGTTAAATCCTTGAAGATTTAATATGTTATGTCCATAGCTTATTTGATGCTCCTAGCCTCACCAATATTTTCATTTGCTGGAAAAATCATGTCCAAGTTATGCTTTTTTTCAGCCCCTATGGTGCCCTTGCTATTATTCTTGACTTCTTGGATGAACTTGGTAGCCCTATGCTAGAAATATTCATCAGTTATTAACCATGTAGGATTAAGGATGGTTTTATCCTTGATCAAACCTCCTAATATCTACATAATTCTATCTTCTAATTGTTTGAAGTCTCTTGAGAGATCTTCCATGTGTTTTGACCACTTATTCATATTCTTGATCTTCTCCATCAAGATTATCATATCCATATTTAAATGTGATAGGATGACTATTTTGAGCTTAGGAATCTATCCTTCCATTAGTATCTTGATCAATTCCTTTAATTCATTATCTGAATCTTTCCATTAGTTAACTTAATTCATAGCTAGGGTATATTTTTTGCTCATTGTGTCTATTTTATACCTTATTTCTTTCAAATAACTAAATGTATCCTAGATATATGTCTCAAAATTATTGATAATATCTACTAGAACTGACAAAATGGATTGTTCTTCCATATTATTTTTATCTTATTTTAACCCTTTTATTTCAAATTGCAACCTCTCTCTCTAGGATTATTCTAGCTCTAGAACATCTTCTTCAAATATAGGGTCCTCCTCTAGTCTCTATTCTCTCTTCTAGGTTAGATGAACTAAAGGCTCAACCCTTTGGTACAAAACCTCTTGGCCTTCTTCCATGACCATTGTCTTAGTGACTCTTTTTAATCTTATATAAATTGGATCATATCTAACCCTAACTGAAGTCTAGTTCATATGTTTAATTGGCATCTCTACTTGTATGTTAGCTAATTGACTTGGAGTAGCAAGTCTCTATTCTTCTTCATCTTACAATGCTAGGATCCATGGTTTTATCTCTTATTGCATAGGGATATATATTATCTTTAATAGAGCCCATATATGATAAATAGTAGGTAGCCTTTCCATTCTTAGTTCATATATGAACCATTTAGGTATAGCTACTCCATAAATTAGATTCTCCTAACTAAACAAGTTGATATCCTTTAAAGGTGGTGTGATGGCCACTTTAGCTTTCTTTGTTTTTGAGACAATTGTAGTCTCATCTTTCCTCTTGGGAGGATTAATGACCATTAAGTCCAATGAATTTTCTTTTCCCTTTTCTTACTTAGATTCCTCAACATTTTATTCGTATGCATTAGTGTCTACTTCATATGTCATGGGGAGCATTCGTAATGCATCTTCAATAGATTCATGTGGATCCAAAGATATCATGTGAACCTCTTATTGAGGAAAATTTTGTTTTGCTATTTTAAAAGATTGAGGGATTGAGGATCGTGAATCAAATTCACTTGGTCTCCTTTCTTTAGGCCTATGCTTTGTTTGTATATCTACTATTGGATGCCTAGAAGAATTAACATCTATTAGATGATATTATCTTAGACCAATTTGCCACCTATCTTCCATATTTTGATCTCTTAACAATTTATATTCAAGATTAATGTTATGTTCTTTTATCCTTCTAGTAACTTCATATTAGGTGGTTGCCTTGGTGTATACAAAGTCAAATACACTAGGTTCATGCTCATAATGCACAACTAGAATACCTTTGATCCTCAAGTGTTATTTTACTCTAACATAAGGATCCCTCTATCTATGGTCATATATTTACAAATTGAAGGAAAGCCTATGTTTTGAATTAGCATCAATTTGGTCCCATTGCCTAAAAATGGTTTTGTTAATTGTCATTGGAAAACTATGGATAAGTCCATTCATCTTTGTATTGAAAATCCCATCTATTCCATTCAAGATTTGGTATGCAACTTCTTATTTTGATAATTTTTCTAGCACATGTATGGGTAGTTTGAGGGGGGCACTTTAGGTTCCCTCTATTCTAATAAAAGTGCAATCAAGATATAGACATATGTCTCTCATTGTCTCAATGTATTTATTGATTAAAGGACTTACTCTCATCATGGGGAGATTGTTGATAGCTTGGATCAATGTAGGATATACATAGTCATAAATGAATTGAATATGGTCCCTCTATTTATAAATATGCAATTTGGAATAATATTAGGACATAGTTTGGGTACCATTAGGAGACCACTCTCTTTGATCAAGGATTTTGGTGGTGGTACACATGACATCTAATATATAAGACATCATGAAAAATTTACTCCTCTTCTTTGTTTTAATCCCATAGATCTACCTACTCAAGGAAATACTAATGATTTCACCTAAAGTAAGAACCACCACTTCTTAGATAATAAAATATACCACAGGCACCCATATAGGTTCTACATGTGTTATATGTGCAAATATATATAGCTTGTTCAACATGGTCATGACCATTCTGACTCCAAGTCTGAATTGGCTCACAGGGATTTTATTGTTGGGATCCACAATAACCTTATCACTAACTTCTAACCATTTTTCTAGGATATCCATCATGGTATGATTCTATGCCCATGTATTGATGGAGGCTAGGTTTATTTTTGGCCTAGATAATTTAAAATAACACTCAAAATCAATAGGGGAGATGTATGCAATTTTCATCAAACTAGGTTCATGAATGAGCATACCCTCGTTAATTTTAGAATCTTTAAAAATAAGACTCAAGATATCGATTTAGTATAATTATTTTAGTTTAGTAGTAGCATAATAGAGTCCTATCATATGAATTGACATGATATCATCATAGAGTCTCTTCACTGGGAGCAACCTCTACCCTTCCTTGGTCAAAATTCCATGGTTATCAATGGTCCAGAATAAACTTGATCAATTATTATCCCCTATTTTCAATGAAGGAGCCATGAACTCTATGCCTTTGACTACTCTACCTTTTACATCTGATGATAGGTATAATTTAACCACTTTCTTTGAAGTAACTCTATATGTTGCCAATTCTATAATCTTGATTAAATTATCTTCTTACAAATGATAGTTCAACTCTCTTAGCTCAAATTAGTGAATCCAAGAACAATTTAGGGATTTTTCATAGGTCTTAAGGATTTTTGAAGGTTTAATTGAGATTTAATGGTGGTAAGAAAGATTTAAAGATGTGATTTGGTGACATAGATTATATTTGGATCTTGTATTTATACCTTCACATGTTCATTTCCACATAATATTTCACTTTGACATGTCTACGTATGTGGTATCCCCTTTCCATGTTGCTTATTTATCTGTAAAATTTTACCATTATCATTTGGACATGTGTCACCATCTCTTTCCCTCTAGAAATTTAATTAAATTCACTCTATCAATCTCCTTAAGAGTCTCATGGCCTTGAATTTTAATGTAGCCATTGATCTTTGATTTAGGCTTACGAGATTGTGACACTTGGAAGTTCTAAATGCTTTATATATATGCTCCTAATAATCTCTATTTGATTAACACCTTGATGCCATGTTGTAGCCTTTCATGAAATATAGGATCTTTGACCCTTGACTTGTTTCACACCATTGATCCCTATCTGCTTGGTGAAACGTGTGTCATTGATCTTTGACTTGTATGGTTGAACATTCATTATTGATTTACTAAGCATATGATCAAATGTAGACTACTGATTGATATTTATATATTAGATCAAATGTGGTCCATTGATTTGCATCTAATTAACCATAAGTGTGACACATGTTACCATTGCATTCAATCTTAGGATCCTTTGACATATTGACTTTGTGTTCATCATTAGATATTCATTTACATGATTAAACGCACATTATCAATCTTTGATTTTGAATTTTTAACCTTGAAATTTAATATGCACCATCGATCTTTGATCTACGGAACTTTGACTTATTGACATGGGTGATCACTCACGTGCCATTAATATTTTCTCCTATCAAGCAAGGCTTCAACACTTAAAAATTGTGCATTTAATTCATACCTATGAATATTAAAATTAAAGGATAAGGGTTTGGGATATATACATATTTAGCATAAATCTTAGACTAAAGTTTTATTGAATTAATAAAATCAATCAAAACTTAGGATAAGGTTAAACTAAGATTAAAATGTAATAAAATGACCCATTGAAAATATGAATCCATTTTAATAAGAACTTAGGCTAAATAAATTTATACTAAAGTTTTTTTTGTTATTTAAACTTAGATTCAAATGGGACCATATTAGTTAGCTAAATTAGGGTTAGATTAACATTCAAACATAAACCCTATGAACATTTGTTTATTCTAATGAAAATCCATTGATTTTGTAAGATGGAAACATATGAGCCAAATGTTAGCAACATTAGATAAAATCAAATAAATATTATGTACTAACATGTTAATGTAAGCTATATCAAAACATAATATTTAATGATACACTTTGATCAAGTTGAATGCCCAATTTATAGCACAATTTGTAAAATTAAACAAGGGTCCTCATTTTTCAAAAATGGTAGTATGTTGACCTCAATAAATGGTGACTTGTGGGGGAAACATTGCAAAATGTTAGAATTCAGATACTCTTGGTTCAAAATAATAAATAGACTAATCATTACACATGATCAAGTACCATTATTAAGATCAATTCATGATTGAAACAAGTCTTAAAAATGTAGAATTAAGATCAAATATCAAAACTCAGTCATGTTGTGTATGTGTTTTGATTAATTTATTGATATCCATTGGGAGTCAAAGAACAAATTCCACATATCATGAACTTAATCAGTAACATAAAATTGTAGCATATTTATATATTCATTATGAATCATTCTTTATAAAAATAGAAGGTTTGTGCATTGCTTTATTGCCAACTAGGCACCCATAGCCCTGATAGAGATACCTTTGGTTCCACTCTAGGCCTTGTTACACTACCAATTAGGCATCCATATCCCTGATGGAGGTTACAAGAATCACCTTTACTTAGAAAACTTTTACATTTTCAATAAGGCTCTTATTTTTTATATTTTTCAACTGTTTCCAAAAAAGGTTTGGAACCATAATTAGATAGGTGATTAGGATTTTGTCAAATGTTTGATTTTTAGACAATCATACTTGGTCATAGACTTCTCCCAGGCAATAATGTTCCTTAAGTGCTAACATGATTTTGTTCTAATAATTCAAACTTTCAATCAAACATATGCAATCCTTATTTAAATAAAACTCAGATCAGAATAAGGTTTAAGTTTTTTAATGAACAATCAATCTAGATAATAATATTCATTAATTTCTTAGAAACATAACATTAAGCTCATAATTTCAAAAATTCATGATCAACCAATGTTTAAGAGTCATATCCACATTCTTGGTTTATGAAGTTCTTTTTAGCATTTAGATGGATTTGGAACTTAAAGACCTATTTTGGAAAAGACTTGTTGGAAGCCAAAGAACAAAGCTTAGAAAACAAACACACAACAAACAAACAAATATTTACAAACACTATTTATAAACAAAGAAAATGAATGAAACTAGTCTAAACCTATCTACACTAACTCTAACTAATCTTATAGATTACTCCATAAAGATTTGAGGTGGAATAGGAGAGAAGTAATGTTTGAGATACTTCCCATTGATTGTCAATGTGAACTTTGACCCCTAAAAGTCTTTGAGCTTAAATGTGTTTTCTCCCGATGTCTCAACAATTTGGTAAGGACCAATCCATAAATGAGTGAATTTCCCATGTTTCTCTTTTAACTCAGATGCTTTATCCCATTGGAAAACTAGGTCTCCCTATCTGAACACCTTGATCTTTAACCATTTTTCAAACCATATTTTGATAGTGGTTTAATGTCCACTAAAAATAGTAAATGTTTCTTCTCTAGCATCCTCCATCTAGATGATATCAAGCAACCTTGAATTGACATACTCTTGATCTTCTTTCATATATTCTTGTATAAACTTGTAAGTTGGAAATTTGAGAGTAATTGGAAAGATTGGTTCTCTTCCATATACCAGAAGAAATGGTGATGCTTTTAGAGCTTGTTTCACTCTAGTTCTATCTACCCATAGAGCATACTTATATAATCTATGCCATGTTCTTGGTTCTTGAGCTATAAACTTCTTAATAGCTTTCATCAGATTCTTGTTTGTAGACTCTAAAACTTAATTACCATTAGAGTAATGATTAAATGAAAACTTAAGAACTATTTTATTATCATAGGCCCACTCAGTCAGATCTATGGATGTAAATGCTGATTCATTATCATAGAACAATGATATTAGTCTCCCAAACTTGGTGCAAATATTATCTTTTAAGAACTTGATAACATCTTCAGTATTACACTATTTTGTTACTATTTCCTCTATACATCTTGTACAATAAACTATGGTAGTAAGAACATACTTGTGCCTAACTAAAGAATTAGGGTTGATAACCCCTACAAAGTCCAAACCCCATTAAAAAAATGGTTTGTTAATAAAAATGGCCTCAAGGGTATAAGTATTTTAGGTTCCTTTGTATTTAAGATCTGACATTGATGACATTCCGTAACGTACTTATGAGCATCCTTGAAAATGGTTGGCCAATAATATCATACCCTTATGATTTTATAAACTATTGATTTCCTAGAGGGGTGTCCACTCCCAATTTTCTCATGAAAGGTAATTAAGATTTTAGTTGATTCTTCCTTTGAAACACATCTCAAATATATTCCTTCATAGTTCTTCCTGTAAAGTATCCCATCCTTAATCAAGAAGTAAGTTGCCTTGGACCTCAAGGCTCTTCTCTATTCTCTGCTCAGTCATATAAGATAAGAAACATTGATCAAAAAATGAATAATTACATCATACCAGTCATTTGGTTGAAATTGTTGTTGGTCAACCTACATGATGTTCATTCTAGGATTAATGTTAAAAATCATTTGGATTAATTCTTGACACTTCATGAATTTAGTAGTTTTATTTTCAATATTATATTCATGGAGTATGGACATCCACTTACCTCTTTTTTCTCCTAATTCACATTGACTTAACATGAGTTTGGTAGCAGGGTTTGGTAATATAGAATGCAATTTATTCCAAAGAATATAGTGTCTAAATTTTTTGACTACCTTAAACAAAACAAATGTTTATTTATCAATTAGGGAATAATTTAAATTATAATTTTTGAAGTTAATACTCATAAATGTAATTGGATGATCACATTTATTTGTGTTATGATTTAAAACAATTGCTATAGTATGTTTAAAAACAAAATAATAAAGATAAAATTCTTTTGTAAAGTTAGGACTTATCAGCACATGAGTTTATCCTATTACTTCCTTGATATCCTTAAAGGCTTTCTTTGTTTCTTCATTCCATTCAACCTTTGCATCCTTCTTTAGCATGTCATTGAGTGTTTTCACATTCCTTGTAAAACCAAAAATGAATTTACTTAAAAAATTGATCTTCCCAAAGAAATACTTTAGTTCTTTTCTACTTTATGGGGGCTCTATTTTAGATATAGCATTGACTCTATCTGGATCTATAAAAATCCCATCTCTAATTGTCACACGTTCCATTAATTTCTCTTCAGTTATGAAAAATATGATTTTCTTAGGGTTAAGGAAAATTTCATACCTTTGACACTGTTCAAATACTTGTTATAAATGCATTAAGTTATCTTCCCTATTCTTAGAAAACACAATCAGTTCATCCATATATAATGATAAATTTACTTATGAGACCTTGAAAGGAATGATTTGGAGCTCTCTAAAAGGTAGCTCATACATTGATGAGTCCAAAAGGTATCCTCTTATAAGTAAATGTGCCCCATTTTATTGTGAATATAGTCTTCATTCTATCTTCCTTGTTAACAAGTACTTGATTGTAACCTTAAAAACCATATAAGAAAGACATCATGGCATAACCACTAAAAATTTGAATCACCTGGTCAAGGGATGACAAAGGATAATTATCCTTTTCAAAATATTTTTTCAAGCTCTTAAAATATATGCATAATCTAATCTCTCCATTTTTCTTTCTAACTATTTTTGCATCTAATAACTTCTTGACCTCTTTATAAATCAATGGTTTAAAAATAGTATTAACCGGTCCTTGCTTCTACTTAAAGGGTTTACAAGATTCTTTCAAGGGAATGGTATGG
Organism: Torreya grandis; assembly: GCA_037957365.1. Classification (NCBI taxonomy): domain Eukaryota; kingdom Viridiplantae; phylum Streptophyta; class Pinopsida; order Cupressales; family Taxaceae; genus Torreya; species Torreya grandis. The sequence goes on along the minus strand of JARHVA010000072.1, from coordinate 557,890 downwards.
GTGATGAATCAAGGATTGAATATCTTTAAATCTTCATAAGACCATGCAATAACATCCTTTTACTTTGTCAGTAAGTCTCTATCATTTCTAAACTCTTCATTTGTGCATGTTATATCAAGGTTTACTAGTTGAGGTTGACCTTGAGTTAATATGTCAACTAAATTATAATCCTTCTCATTTACCTTGGGAACTTTAACAGTTTTATCTAGATTATCTTTGTCAAATATTTTTCCAAGGCAATCATGCCTTTAGGAATCTTTTTGTCATTTAGTTGTATTATCTTGTCATTAATTCTATTATCATCAAGATAATTTTCATTGACCTCATCAATAATATGAGACTCAAACACCCCTGAGTTGTTCGTGAATTCAATGATTTTTTGGTTATCACTAAACACTTGTAGATGATTAACATTATCAGGAACTGAGGGACATGGGACCAATTCAATGCTAAGCCTTTTGGGAATATTTATTTGGCATTAGGTTACCTACAACTGAAGCTATTTCATTAGTAGACTAGTTTATTTCTCTAGGTATTGAAACAATATTGAAAGCGTCAAAATACTTAATCAAGTCTCCTACTCTAAACTTTTATTTTTTAAGATAAAATTATTTACTTTGATACTTGTTTCTAACTCGATTGACTACTAGTTGAAAATCACTATATAATAGTAGTTCTTTAGCCTTATGTTTAATAGTAAATTGTAATCCTAAAATCAATGATTCATACTTTGCCAAATTATTGGTAAAGGGAAACTTAAATTTGTAAGAGGCATTTTATTCTTTCTCAATGGGATTAATTAATAGTATTCTTGCTCTAGATCCATATTTACTTCTAGCACCATCAGCATATAACTCCCAAAGTCCAAGCATAGCATGAGAATCTTTAGAATTACATACGTAAGGAGTGTCAAGTGTGTAAACCCCTAAATCAAAATTAACTAAATTGACTCTTTCATTGGCTGCATTATATTCAATGATCATATGCTTCATCTTTGGTACCCTTTTAATCTAATTTTGATTAGGAACTCCCCTCCATGGTAGCCAAATATGAGATCAATCAGTTGACATGTATCCATTCAAGGCTTTGTTCCAATCTCTGATAAGAAAAATCCCATAAGCATCTGTAATGTACACAACTTGAATATCAATGAGTTACTACACTTTTGGTTCTAAATTAATCTGCATATGCACATTTAACAATTCACCAATCACTTTAACTCTAAATTTGTCTAATTAAGTCACTACTCTATCAAAATTAATAGAAGCCAAACCAAGGTTTTCACAAATACCTTTTGGCATGATATTTGCAAAGGCACCTAAATATAATAGACAATTATGCAAGTTTTAACATAAAACTCTAATTGTTAGTAAAAAAGGTGGAATCTATGTTTTATTCTTATACATAACTACATTTGCATTTATAGGTTTATGTGATTTACTAGGTTTTTAAGTTAAAGATTATAGCAACAAGTCTCTCTATTTAGTTATTTGAGTCAATTCATGCAATGTGATATTATATTTAATTTTATTCATATCCTCTACTATGTTATATGCACTTTTGGTAGAGGAAATATATAAATCAACATTATTTGTAATGTTACTTCCTTTTGGAGGTTCTGAATTATTATCTACTTTCAGATCAGGAGTATCAATTTTGTTTGGTGGAGTAGAAGTTGTTATTAGTTATTTTTGTTCTCTGTTACTCAATGGATACGTCTTCTTCATATACTTTTAAAAAGCATGAATCTCCTCTAGAGTATCTTCAAGTTTATTCTCATCTTGAAATGGAAAATCAAAGTTTTCCACCATAAGAGTTATTTCTAAAGACTTATATGCCTTTGAAGAACCAGATGTCCCTGAAACATTATCTTTGTTATGCAAAACTATATATCCAATTCATCTTGAAATACTTCAAAATCATTACAAAATTCTATATAGTCTAATTCACCATGTTTTACAGTGTTATGAACCCTATAATAGTTAGTTAGAGCTACATCACAAATATTTATTCCAATCATGTTCTTAGTCTTAGATGACTCATTATTATTATTTTTTATTTCTATTATGAAACATATTTTTAGGTTTATTAAACTTATGATAGGAATAGTTTCTATTGGGATTTTCCCCAATGTTGCCTACTTGTTTTTGTAACTAAAGAAAATCAGTGCTCATTTTTCAAACCATTTTCAATATGGAGTCATTGTCATTCTTACGTGCCTCTAAATTATGGACTTGGGTACTAATACTAGCTATTGACACCATAGCCCATTGATCTTGTGGATGGGATCCACTTTTAGAGTTATTTACTAATCCTAGGTTCTAACTAGGATGAGCATGACTCAAAGGCAACTAGTTTAAAATTGGAGTTTGATTCAAAGAAAGCATGTTTTGATTAGAATTTGGGATGATATTTAACATAGGAAAAATAGGATTTATATTGGGAATAGCTATGATAATTGACCTTGGGTTTGTATTTGATCATTAATTTTCATAACTTCAACATAGGCCAAGTTTCATGTATATATGATTCCAACAGATCTTTTCAAAAATATAAAAGCCATTAGATCTAAATCATCCTTATAAATCTCTAAATATAAGGCTTCATTATTCCTATAGAGAGCTATAGTTATGATAAACATCTTTTATAATCTATCATTGAATGCTCTAATGGTTTCATTTGAATCTCTCTTTGCCATAGTTAATTGTTGATATAGGACACATGGACTGATGATCTTTCCAAATTGATCAATGAAATAATTTTTGAAATCACTCCATATGATGATGTAATTTTCAATAAGATTAATAAATCAATCATATGTTTCATCTCTAAAAGTAAAAGGAAACAACTTGCAAGCAACATCTTCATGAACAACATTTTAAAATCTCAATGCATCCTTAAAAGACTTGATGTGTTCTTTAGTAGTAACAACACCTATAGGACTAAATGAAGGTAAATATTTATTTGGATTTCTTGTTAAGTCATGTTTTTAAATATGCACATTGATATAATATCTAGATAACCAAGCCGTACCTTGATGAGGATTGAATACAACAACATAAATAGGTGAAGTAGGTTGAGATTTAGAAATTCTACGCTTACCTTTATCTACTCTTATTTTCCTATGAAATTCCAATGAAAGAAGAGGTATCCTTGTCTTATACCTTGTCCTAGTTCTTATTCATGGTAGTTCTAGCTTGTAAAATCCAAATCCTATCCAAAATACAATGTAGAAATTTTATCTTTGCAAATAACAGTTTAATTCTTAAAAATAAGTAAATTTGTATATTTAGATTTCTAAGTTCAAGAAAATTTTCACAAATTTATACAAATATTCCAAATAATGACTATATTTAACTATATTATCTTAAATATACATCCAAAATTGTGAATATGAGTGATATTTACACCAAATTACTATCACTAACCTCAAACATGTCAGATTCATAAAGCTTAAGCAACCTTTGCAATAATTACATATAAATCTTCAAAAAATATCTATCTTTAGCTAAATAAGCCTAAGGAATAGTCTAAAACCATAAATATAAGTGATCCTTACAAATCTAAGTTAATAAAAACACAAATACATAAAGGATCAACTAATCTTTGAATAAAATTCACTAAAATCATATCAAGATACTTTAGATTCAAAAATCTTTATCTCAAATCCCTCCTTCTAGTGCCAATTCAAACCACTTATTATGCATGCAAATTTATCATATGGTTTGTATATTGTTAAAAACAATTATCATTTAAAGATTCAAATAATATTTTGTATGAGTTATTGGTTGTGATTTTCCTACGATCTATAGTGGAGTAGTGGCCAAGCTATTTGACAGTTTCACAAAATGATTATATAAGTGGTTATTGGGAACAACAGTGGTCTTTAAGTTTTATGAAAGATGAAAGTTGTTCTTGCTAATTCTAATGAATTATGGTCAAAACCTAAAGTCTAAAAACCTCATCTAGCATGAATATTTACAATGAGAAATTAAGCTACAATGATTTGACCAAAAATGAGAAAATAGGTAAGGTAGGGAAGAAAGAAGGATGTTCCTATTAATAAATTTAGAAATCTTGACAAATCTTTAATTTTATCAAGGAGATGCAATTCAAACCAGCATATGACATGAAATTTCCAAAAGTATAGATCCTATCATGTACAAGGCAAATGTCTAAGGATATTTATAACATATGTAAATTAAAAATAAAATTCACTTTAAATATTTACTTAAATAAGAAAATTACATTTATACATCTTCAAGAAAAGAAATAATATTTAAATGAATCTAACAAATTTCAGTCAACCTAACGTAAAGTTTAAATTAACAAATATTCACTAACACATACACATATATAATTCATAAAAGCAATTAAAATTTAAACATCAAACTAGAAACTTGAGGAAGAATCCATGATAAAAAATAAACAAAAAAATATGAGACAATATTTGTAGAATTCCCTTGCTTATATTACTTTCTTTAAGATTTACACAAAAATTTTACTCTAAAAACTTCTTCCCTTTTTACAATGACAATACCCCTTTTTATAGGTTGAAAGAGAAACCTAGGAGATATGTGTTGATGCTTGGATTTTCACCCCTGAGGAGATGCCTAGCTCCCCTCATCCAAGTGGCACAATGGAGACATATCTCTTGCTATGGGTGACAATTTGTTGAGATGAATCTCTAGAAGGGCTAGTCCCCTTGATGCATTCTTTGAAGTACTTTACTACTTATCAAATTTGGGATGAATATGGGATAAGAAACATTAAAAAACTACAAGGTGATGTACCAATCCGAAGTCTTTCCTATTGATTGAATTTATACTACTTGAAGCTAAACAAGATTTCCTTCACTCAAAGCTCACAACTCAAGCTGAAATGTCACATCAGTATTTCATAAGCTAGGTCTAGTAGGTACTTGAATGTTTAGGAGGCTAATGGATGATTCCTTTTGGAACACAATCATACACCACTTATATAACACATATACACTTAAAATAAAACACTATCAAATACTTATAATAATCACTCTTCTGCACATTGGAGAACAATCAAGAGTGACATGCTAGAAAAGAATAACCTATACTAGACAAGACCAATAAGATTGGAATCAATAATCAGTAGTACAACATGTGAGTGGAAAAATCACTTTAATATTTCTTCAAAAGTCCTTCAAGTACAAATTTTTCTAGAGTTTCTCCATTAACCAATGGAGGCTACTAAAAATAAGAAAAAGAGTCCATATTTATAGATTTTGAGAGAGAGGCAAGGAAAAGGAAGTCCAAAGGTCATATTTACATGTGTAAATATTCCAAAATGGGTTATAATTTTCATTAAAAAGAGGCACAAGTCAAACCACACAATGTTAGGAGGTCCAATTGTCCATACATGCCATGAAAATTGTGAAAAGTGGCATAGAACTCTCAATCTTGGCACATATAATTACCTTCATAATTTTTATCTAATTGAAGATCCCACCACTAACTAGGGATAAGTATGATGATTATTATGAGAGGTAAGGCCTTCAGGCATGAAATTCCATGCATTGGTTCTGATCCTACTCATTTGGGAACTCCTAGAAAGAAGTAATCATTGCCTATAGTCTTAAAAAATCCCTTTTCTGTTACCCTTCACATTTGTCTTCAAAAATGCCTTAATTATCCCATGAAAATACATGTTAGGGTGTTAAAAACACTTATAAATATTATAAATGGACTTAGGCCCCTCAAACTAATCTTAAAAGGACATCTAATTGAGGTTTCCATACTTTTCTTCCTTATGTTCACTATGCCAATTTTGATTGGCTAAAAGGAGAGCTCTAGTTAAGACACTTATAAGTTTTTTTAGAGAATAAAATTACCATAATAAGCTATAATAGGTATTTACCTTCCCTCAAAACTTGATTTCATCTCCTCAAACCTCATAGAACCTGAAAAACATATAAAATGGTAAGAAAACACTATTTTCTATGTTTTCTATATAGCTATGTACATATAATTTTCATGTGTGAGAGAATTAGTGAGTCCTCTCCATTATCCAATATGTTTTCTTTCAAAACTATGCCATTATGGTGGCTCTCCAAGCTCATTTTCCTCATCTAAGTCATAACCAGGGTTTTAGTAGGGTTTTAGGCAATTATAGGTCTTAAGCTTCATTAATAAAACTTAAACATTGAACCTACCTCAAAATTACATAAAATTTATTCCAAGGGATCCTAATAACTTCCCTCAATCCATCTATTTCCTATGCATAGCCTTAGAAAATATATGAGTACTTGGAAATAACCATCGAGCTTGTTTTCCTCTCATTTTTCATTCTTGGACCGTGTCAAGGATATAAATTTATCTATTTTAGGTCTATTTTCACTAAAAAATCTCAAAAATTTCTATTTACACCTTATAATCATGTTTCAATCAACCATATATCTTTCCAAGAGTTATACAAGGAGGTAGACCTCAAAATGGTTTTAAGTCTCTTGAAGGCTTAGTGGGATTAGCATACCCCCTACAAGTTTGGGTCATTTGGAATGTTATAAGATTATTAGGATGGATTATTACACATTTTAAAACTTAATTCACACTCACCAATCCATCACATGGCCTCTCAAACACTAATTTTCATCCTTTGTCTCTCATTTGACAATTAGGCACAGTGGGAACACACCTAATTTGACTTTATGCATGAGCAATTAGGTCGCTCTGAGGTGTTAGAGCCTATGTGAGTGTTAATTATCCTCCATAAATATTCCATACTGATCACCCAATGTTACGTTAAGATCCTAATCATTCAACTTAATTTCTTTGCTCAATTTGGCATCCTTTACATGTTTTTTAAAGTTTTGATTTTCATGAGTGGCTGATCTCTGAGACAAAACAGAGAGATATATCCCTCATGTACATGGAAAATTTAAGGTATTTTGAGTTTTATAAGGTTATAATTAGGATTTTTACCAAATGGAAAGGTCATAATCCCTCATTTAGGTACCTAACCAACTCAATCTTTCCAGAAAAGGGGCTAAAAAACCCTATTTTCTTGCATTTTTGTCTAAATCCACTTATGGATGACCCTTCCAAGCCAATGTTACACTTATAGTCTGTATAAACACGTTGATAAAATCCATTAAATTCTCATTAATATTTTAAACACCTTCAAACCCTTCTCCTATAGATATGTTTTACTTTTGCTTATTCAGCCAAGAGCCTTCCTAGGAACCTCTACATAGTAATGCTTGCTTGTTAGATGGGGAAAGGCATTTTAGCACCTTACCAAGGTCTTGGGCTTGATATATAACCTATTTTATCATATTGGATCATATAATTATCATTTAAACCTCTCTTTCACTTATAGCTAGTCTATGCTCCATCTAAACCTCCATTTGCTTGAACCCTGCTATATGTGAGAACAGGGGTCTGATACCCTATTTAAGCCTTGTTTTCTCCTTTGGAACACTTCATTTCACTAATTACACAACCATTTAAATTATTATTCAATATTTTTTTCATGACTAATTTTCAATTGCCATACTAGTACACCTTGTATCACCAAAACTAGGTTTTTGCATGTCTAACTGAGACATTCCCAATGTCTATTGTAGGTGTCATCACCCTATTTCTCTAAAACCTGTTTGGAATGTACAAAAATCCATTGAAGTTGTATTAAGCTAAAAATCATATTTATTTAAATAATCTATTTCTTCAAAAATCCTTCTAGGTGTCCTTTTGCATCAACTCACTCAAAACCCTGCCTTGGTTGGAGTACCCCATCCATACTCTACCTGTAGGTCAAAAAAGGGTTTTTCACTGTCATGGGGCCTATTAGATCTTGGAACATCTTATGAAGTTATACCAAGTTATATATTTCATTTTTACTTACCCTTTTGTTCCATTGGAACTCAAACTATGCTTTTCTCTTAACTTGGACACTTCCTCCTAAGACCCTGTTATAGGTGAAAAAATGGCTTAGCTGGAGTGGTTATAGTGAGAAAGAGGTCCCTTTAGATTCATTCTCAAAGAGTATAATACTGGTATAACTCAGATTCACCTTCAATGGCCCAAAAAAATTTAAACTAAGCATAGATTGCTAGTTTTTCCACTCCACATGTATGATTAGACTAAGATACCTGTAGGTGTCAATTTCATTCTTGAAGGGAGTATGTAGGTGGTCTAGGAGGTGAACCAAGATTCCATCTCAACCTCTCTTTTGATGATTATGACCTCATTTTATCTCCTTATACTAGTCCAGTCTTCTCCTATGTTTGGAGGCTCCATTCAATTGCTCTTCAAGATATCAAAAGGCCATTCAAACACCACAAGCATGTAGTCATCATTAAGTTTTTTAGTGTGTTTTAGGTGATTTTGAGGCTTTGAAAAACCATCTTGCCTTTATATTTTTATCTTAAAATTTGGTAGGGTTTTTTTGTATTGGTAGGGTTATAAGGTTCACCCTTTTAGATGCATTAAAGCCTCATGTAAATGTGCTTTGCAAAGTCCATCAAAACCCCCTGGAGCTCAATTTTTCTCCTTTAGGGATTCCATTCCCAAATTTAGTCTTTGACCTTCCAACATGATTCCATGCTTCATTTGTCTTCTATGAGTCTTCTATAGGTCTACTAAGGCCTTCTTGTTATGAATATGCACAAAATAAGTGTGAAATTGCTTTGGCCCTTCCGTACACACTTGAACTCATGCTCAGCTACTTATGGAAATTTATTTTGAGAAGCAAACAGTGGGTTGGGGTATGGACCATTATGAACCATGAGTATAAAAGAGATCCACATGACTTTAATGAACCTTCAAAGTAATTCAAGTATACATAAGGAGTTGTGACTTATATATATCTTCCCTTACCCAACATGACATCATCAATGGATTGTAAGTTCATGTTTTGGATAGAATACGTGGGCAGAGCATAGAATTGAGGTGAAAAATGGTGGTGAACTAGCTCAAAACCCCCCAAATTTCATTTTTTACTCCTAAAATAAGTGATTTACATCCTTTGAATCTTAAAAATATCTTTAAAACCTCTGTCATAACCTAAAGATCACTTATATGCACATGGAATTCAATAACCAAGGGCATTTCATGACTGAAATGGCTTGGAACATGAACACATGGTCAATTTTATACCATATTTATCATGAAAAGGAAACTTAACTCAACCTATAGAGTCTTGAAATAGCTAAAACACCTCCAATACCACTTTATACATAGGGAGAACAAGCTTATGGATGGAATTCAATTGAAACTAGGCATGAAGTTGGCAAATGGAACAATATAAGCTTGAAAACTACTCAAAGAATACCAAAGTGAGATCAAACATGAGAATAGGTAGTGAAGTGACTCATATACTTATGGAACACTTTTTTCTAGTTGTATGAAACTTCTATAATGGAAAATCTCAACAAGCAAGAGACATCTCAGTTGGAACTACACCTAGTGGTATCTCCTTGCATGATAGACCAATTTTTATCATATAAACATAATTAATCATGCAAAAAATAATGAATAAAATCTTATAATTAATATAACATCCTATGGAGCCAACACCAACAATTGGTTCATATGGATTTGGAAGAAATGGAGTAAGACCCATAGGGTTCACCAAACAACTATCAAATCTACACAATCAACTTGTTAGTTATTTTTCATAAATCACAGTATACAACTTCTTCTTTTGCTAATTGTTATAACACATATACTGGAATTTTGAGAGGGGCACTTTAGGTTCCCTCTATTCTAATAATGGTGCAATTAGGATATATCCATATGTCTCCCATTGTTTTAATGGTTTTATTGATTAAAGGACTTAATCTCATCATGGGGAGACCATTGATGGCTTGGCTTAATGTAGGATATACACAATCATAAATGAATTGAATATGGTCCTTGTATTTAAGAATATGCAATTTTGAATAATATTAGGACATAGTTTGGGTACGATTGGGAGACCACTCTCTTTTATTATGCATTTTGGTGGTGGCACATTAGACATATAGTAAATAGGACATACTGAATAATTTATTCCTCTTCTTTGTTTAAATCCCATAAATCTACCTACTCAAGTAGATACTAATGATTTCACCTAAATGAGGAACCACCAATTCTTCAATAATCAAATATACCATAAGCACCCATAGAGGTTCTACATGCATTGTATATGCAAATACATATAGATTGTTCAACATGGTCATGACCATTATGACTCCAGATTTGAATTGGCTCACAGAAAATTTCTTGTTGGGATCCATAATAACCTTATCACCAACTTATAACCGTTTTACTAGAATATACATCATGGTATGCTTCTAGGCCCATGTATTGATGGAGGCTAGGTCTATTTGTGGCCTAGGTAATTTACAATAAGGCTCAAAAGCAACACGGGAGATGTATGCAATTTTCCTCAAACTAGGTTCATGAATGAGAATATCCTTTTCAATTTTTGCATATTTTAAAATAGGACTCAGGATATCGATATAGTGCAATACCTTTGGTTTGAAAGGAAGCATAATGTAGTCATGTCATATGAATTTCCATGCTATCATCATAGAGTTTCTTCATTGGGAGTAGCTTCTCCTATTCCTTGGTCAAAATTTCTTGGTTCTCAATGGTCTAGAACAAACTTGAGCAATTATTATCTCTTGTGTTTAATGAAGGAGCCAAAAACTCTGTGTCTTTGAATACTCTACCTTTTGAATCTAATGATAGGTATAATTTAACTAATTTCTTTGAAGTAGATACATATGTTGCCATTGCTATAATCCTCTTTAAATTATCCTCTTGCAAATGATAATTCAACTCAAAAGAGTGAATCCAAGAATAATTCAGGGCTTTTCCATACATCTAAGGTCTTTTTGAAGGTTTAACTAAGCTTTAATGATGGAAGTGAGTTTGAAAGACATACTTTGGTGATTTAGATCATATTTGGATCTCATATTTATATCTTTGCAAGCTCAGGTCCACACAATATTTTGATCTGACATGTATGCCTATATAGCATCTCCTTACCACACTGCTTATTTATTTTTAAAATGTGACTATTGTCACTTTGGACATGTGTCATCATTTCATACCCCTTGGAAATTTGATTAAATTTTCTCCATCAATCTCCTTAGGAATCTCCCATCCTTAACTTTCAACACAGTCATTGATCTTTGATTTGGGCTTACAAGATTGTGATACTTGATAGCTCCACATGCTGCTTATGTACCTTACTTAAAATCTCCACCTAGTTAATCCTTTGATGCCATGTGGTGGCCTTTTAGGCAATTTGGGATCTTTGTCTCCTTAACTCACTTCACACCATTGATCCTTATCTTCTTGGTTGAACGTGTGCCATTGATATTTGATCTATATGGATGAATGTGCACCATTGATCCACTAAGCATATGATCAAATTTAGACCTTTGATCTACTATTTATACCTTTGATTAAATGTAGGCCATTGATTTACATCTAATTTACCATGAATGTGACACATGTCACTATTACATTCAGTCTCAGGATCCTTTAACATATTGACTTCATGATCGCCATTAGCTATTCATTTGTATGATTGAACGCTCACTATCAATCTTTGATCTTGAATTTTTAACCTTGACCTTTAACACAGATTATCGATCAACATTTGTTCATTTGAATATGCACTGTCTATCTTTGATCTGGGAAACTTTAACTTATTGACTCGGGCAATCACCCATGTGTCATTGATGTTTTATCTGATTGAGTGAGGCTTTGACACTTGGAAATTATGTGTTTAATTTATACATGTGAATATTAAAATCAAATATTAAGGGTTTGGGATATATAAAGATTTAACATAGATCTTAGACTAAAATTTTAATAAATTAATAAAATTGATCAAAACTTAGGCTAAGGTTTGACTAAAATTAAAATGTCATAAAATCATCCATTGAAAATATGAATCCATTGTAATAAGAAATTATGCTAAACAAATTTATACTAAGGTTTTGGTCATTATTTAAAATTGGATTCAAATGGGACCATATTAATTAACCAACTTAGGGTTAGATTACCATTGAAACATAAACCCTATGAACATTTGTTCATTCTAATGAAGATCCATTGTTCCTGCAAGATGGAAACATATTATCCAAATGTTAGAAAAATTAGATAATTTAAAATAAATCTTATGTACTAACATGCCAATGTAAGCTAGATCAAAACCTGATATTCATTAATGCACTTTGACCAAGTTGAATGCCTACTTTATAACACAATTTGCAAAATTAAACAAGGGTCCTCATTTCTCAAAAATGGGGTTATGTTCCTCTCCTAAATAGGCAAACTCACATGTCAAAAATGTGTTATTATAGTTTAATTTTCACGCCTGAAGTTGTGGTGATTCCAATTTTTAGCCAAGAGGCCCCAAAGATAGATATGTCTAACTACGACTTGCATCTTGATAACATTTATTATCAATGTTTCCTGAAGACAAAAAATGGTATCTTCAATGATTTCAAGTCCATGAATGTGGTAACACATGTAAATATCACATCCAAATGTTTTGGAATTGATGGAATTTAAATCGGAGGTCCTGGAAGTGGAAATGTCTATTGGAGGCAAAGAACCTATTTTTTAACTACATAAAAGTTACATTTTAGGATTGATCACTGAGTTCTCTACCGTGAGTCCATATATGATTTGAAATTAAAGGGATTTTTGGTGAAACTATATGACTTTGACATTCACATTATGGCTCTTTTGGTTCATGGATAAGACTTATGGTTTTTATTTTATGCCTATCTAAAGTAATAGTTTTACCTTATAAGGACATGGCATCTTAAGGCTAGATCAGGGGCTCCATCTCCTAAATGAGCGTACTCAGATGCTAATAATGTGTTTAAAAGGTTAATATCCACCCTTTATGTGGTGTTTATTCCAATTTTTAATCATGAGGACTTGGAGATAGAGATCTCGAACTATAGCTTGCATCTTGACAATATTTCTTGTCAATGTTGCTTAAAGCTAGAATTATTGAAAAAGGGTATCCACATAGATTTTGAGGCCATAGATATGAGAATGCATGTAAATTTCACATAATAACATGTTTGAAGTGATGGATTTAAAATTAGAGGTCCCATAAGCAAAAATATCTATTGGAGGTAAAGAACGTATCTCTTAACTACATAAAAGTTGCATTCCAGGACTGATCATTGAATCCTATTCCACAAGTTCATCAATGATTTTTAATTTAAAAAATTAAAGGTAAAAGTATAATACTTATTATACATTCATGTTATATATATTTTAGTTTGTGGATACGATATACAATTTCTATTTTATGCTTATTCAATGTTTTCCTAAAAAATAACAATTTTTACTTATAGGCGCATGTCATCTTGAGGATAGAACAAGTGCTCCATATCCTAAATGGGAATAATAAGATGCCAATAATGAGGTAATATATGTTAATTTTGACTTTGACATGGTGGAAATGCCATTTTTCAACCATCAGGCCTTGAAGATAGAGATCTCCAACTATAGCTTCCATCTTGACAACATTTCTTATCAATATGGATTGAAGCTAGAATTATTGCACAAAAGGGTATCCACATAGATTATAAATGCATGTATATTGGAATTCATATAAATTAAAAATCCCAAGGTGATGGAAGTTATGTATTTTGAATGAAAGGTCATGAAATTTAAAATGTCTATTGGAGGCAAAGAACCTGTCTCTTAACTACATAAAAGTTACCTTTTAGGACTGGTCATTGAATCTTATGCCATGTGTCAATTAATGTTTTACAATACAAAGGATTTGAGGTGAAAGAGAGGAATTATACACACACATAATGGTTATTTTTGTTCATGGATATGACATATGAATTATGTTTTATGCTAGTCAAAAGCTTGCCTAAAAATTAACAATTTTATCTTATAGGGACAAATCATCTTGAGGTTAGAACAGGTGCTCTATCTCTTAAATGGATGTACTAAAATGATAATAATAAATTTTTATAGGTTAATCAGCACCCCATACATGGTTTTGATGTCATTTTTTAGCCACAAGGCTTAGGAGATAGAGATATTCAACTGTGACTTGTATCTTGCATCTAGGGAATTGTCATCTTGAGGCCAAAATGGGTGTTCCATATCCTAACTCGATGGAATTAGATGCTAGGAATGTAGTCATAGAGGTGATCACCAACCCTAACATGGTATCAATGTCAAGTTTCAGCCATGAGGCCCTAGAGATAGAGATATCCAATTGCAACTTACATCTTGCATCTAGGGAAATGTCATCTTGAGTCCAAAATGAGTGATCCATCTCCTAACAAGGTATATTTAGATGCCAAGATTGTAGTCCTAGAGGTTAGTATCCACCCCCAATATGGTGGTGATGTCAATTTATAGCCACAAGGACTTGGAGATAGAGATGTTCAACTATGACTTTCATCTTGCATCTAGGGAGATGTTCTTCTTGAGGCCTAAAAGTTTTACATATTAGCTATGTCTGACGGACTTTATTTTTGGTCTCACATATATTGTTGAATTGAAAACCTCAATCAAAGCTAAAAATATCTTTTAGAGGTTAAATAACTATTAGAATATATAGATTATTTACAAATATATAGCCTAATGCCTTGCCATTTCTAGTTAATGCAACAACATAGGCAAAAAATGGAAAAAATTAGAAATTTCTAGAGCAAATCTCAAAATACATAATTATAAGATATATTATATATAATGTATTTTCCATAATTAACATCACATAGTGATGCATAAGCTTCATAAAAACTTTGTTCAATCTTGTAAATATGTCTTCAAAAGGTTTAATAAGTTCCTTAGGAGTCTTGAGATGTATAAAAAGTTATGTATGAACAATAAGAAGTCTTCTTAAGCTTCAATGTGACCTGATAATGATTATGATGTCTTTCATAGTCATTAAGAATATGTATAACTTAGTAGGGTTCTCAATAAATTACTCTTTAGAGCAATAGTCCCTTCCCTACAAAATCCACTATTTGAAATTTTAAACTTTATAATCCTTAGCCAAAGGATCTTTAGGGTCAATTGACTTGGGTTAAATGTCCTTTAACCCCTAAGTCAATGTGAATTTGCTTTAAACCTCACCTAGACTCATGCAATGTAGGATTAAATCAATATTATCATATTTGTTAAAGAGACAAAGGTTAATATAGTGATTTTTGGTTTTTAAATAAGACCAAACTAATAGTAAACATGTTGTTAGTAGTTGATAAGGTTCAAGACAATAGATTATTAGCTAAGAAAGGAAATAAAGGTTGAATGAAGTAACAAGAAGGATGTAGTAGGTCTATGAGAAAGAATAGATAAAAAAATTCATGAATAAATTGATGCTCGTATATATTTTTAAGTCTATATTTTGATAACTATTTGATTGGAATTCACACTATTATGGTATTTTTCAAGTTATAAAGGTCTATAAATATTGATTTTTGTGACACAATCTAATAAATGAATGTATTTATATGCAATTTCATCATTATGGGGCCTAATGAATGATTTTATAAGTAAACCACAATAGTGTAAGGTCTATTAAATCTAAAAGGAATCTTTTAAGGTCATTAAAAGTTGATATTTTTCCAAATTCATGCTTTTAGGTCTATACTCTCAGTTAAAAATATAACAATCAAGGAAATATTAATTGTTTTAGTAATTAATAGTTTATTCAAGCACCAAAATTGGTTGGAAAGGCTAGGTGAATGATATAAAAGGATAATAAATTATTTAAGTGCATAAAATTAATGATAAAAAGTGAAATTTCCTTTATGTTAAGCCTCAGGACTATGACACATAAAAAACCCTATTGAGGGTTTAGTTCATTAAAGTGTTATAAATATCAAACAAACCAATCAAATCCTTATAAATTTCATAGGGATTTATTAGATAAGGTCATTTAATGGATTTAAGTGGTTTTAAGGTTTGAAATTCATTATAGAAATAGACATTGATGATTATGTCTAAGCAGGGTTGTACAAAGACCTAGATAGGGTTTTTGAAGATCAAAAGCTTATAGGTCAATGAATATTCAATAAAATTATCTGAATTTTTTTGGATAATATGAGGAGATGACAAATGATATGTTTCAAATGGTTTTAGGTTTGTATAATTTAATAAATTGTCCCTTATCAGTCTTCAAGGTTAAAGACAAGTAAACTCAATCAAGGTAAGAAGTATTTTCTTATGTTTCCAACATAAATAAAAGATAAAATCCAATTGAAAATGCGAGGTAAAATATAAAATATGCTTATAATATGAAAATTATTCAATAATAAATCTATAACTAAGATCTAAACCTATTTGATTAATCTCAGCTAAGAATAGGATTGTGTAAACCCAGTCTAAGGTTTAAGACATTGGAATTCTTCTAAAACTAATTTCAGCCCCATAAATGTTTTGAAACTTGGGGGAATGAGAAAACAAGTTATTTTAAATAATATTTAATATGTTTTATGTCAAATTCAAATCTAGAGTAAGAGGTATTGAGGACCGTGTACCTACAGTTATGAATATAGAATTAAAACTCTTATTTATAGAGACAAAAGATACCTTATCTCTTAGAAAACAAATGTTGAATGATTGAAACTTGGAATGGAGATATAATTAGGTAGTTTCAAGGTAATATAGGTGGTTTAAAATTGATATTATCTTGAAAATAAATAAAGGTAGTTTCAGACCTTACATACTTGTATATAGGTCAAGAACCTTGCTAATTGTCCTATAAATAAATTCAGGCATCAAGAAGGTTAAAGACTTGTGGAATACATCCCCAAGATTTTGTAAAAACTTGTATAATATAAATATTTATCTCATTAGTATTAAAAACAACAATCTAAGAATATTAATTATTGTGAATAGAGGTAAGTTGCAGACCTAATTGGAAATTAAAAGAGGCCTACATAAGTCAGTATTGGAGATTAATAGAGTGGTTAAGAGTCAAAAATTGGTATAATTTCATAAAATTTAGAATGTGGATTGGTATTATTTCATCACATTAACTATTGTATTGTATTTTGAATATTTAATAACAAACCAAACTAAAACACAAAAAATATTGTTTCTAATTTTAAAAATATATTCTATGATCACTTTTCACACATTTTGTAATAATTTCATAACATAATTATACATAAATTTCCCATACATTTAATAGAATACAAGGTATATTTTTAATGCTCAACAAAAGTTTAAGGCATAAAATAATGTGAACATGTAATAGAATAAGTAATAAATTACAAAAAATTCCAAAACCTAAAATCAAAGAGAATATTTTAAAAAGTGAAATGTATATAATATCCATAAAAGACATATAAAGGCATACAAAATGTGAACACTTGATAAAATATCCTAGGTTAATGTCGTATAGGCATACAATGCCAAATACTATAAATCAAGCCATATATGCATACAACAAAATGTCATAATACATTATTCTAATCATCAAAATGCATCTATCTCTTTACCTTGTTTATATAAGCCTCTACCTTGGGTGCCTTAATCACAATTGGAGCTATCGGATCTAGATGAGAATGAGTCCTCCTCCACTTAAAACTCATATGTAGCTCCAACTATTCATATGTAAATATTATCATAAAATTTACATGTAATATAATAAGACGCTTAAACAATTAACAAGTTTTTAAAATGATACCAAAATTATTCATAAGTGCACTTACCATGAGCTGGTGTTCAAAGTAAATTTGGGACTAGCAGTCAATAAGGTTAATGATAGGTTCACATTGGTTGATGGTAGTGTTAAACATATAAGAAAATGGAGTCAGTGATGTATTCATGATAATAAAATGGTTGGCTACCTACAAATGTGTGTGTGTGTGTGTGTGTGTGTGTGTGTGTGTGTGTGTGTGTGTGTGTGTGTGTGTGTGTGTGTGTGTGTGTGTGTGTGTGTGTGTGTGTGTGTGTGTGTGTGTGCGCGCGCGCGCGCGTGCGCGCGCGCGCGTGAATGTGTGCGCATGTGTGTATTATACATACACACATAAAATATAAATTCAAAATTAGATCCTAAAAATTTGAGCCAACTGACTCAGTCATTGAAATATAATAGAAAAAATTACAAATTAGATTATCAATTATACCATGTCATGTATGCTAATCATTTCAATAGGACCAGAAGACATCACTAGAGGAGTCTACATAGAAAATTATATTTTATGTCAATTATTTTCATAATTATGAAAGATAATTAAAAAAACACATCCATATTTACACTTAAACATTAGAATAATTTGCATGTACCTTAGTGAGTTTTTGTGTTAATGAAATTAATACAAAATCACCTACATTTGTTCCCTCTTAAATAGATGGAAGAGTGTCTAGTGTGATCATCAACTAAACAAACAAAATACCATTGTTAATCACTTTAGTATATATACAACAAACATGTATAATGAAACATAACATTAATTAATTCTTAAAATTCACCTCTGTATAGGTATATACATGCATAGTAGCAACAACACACATGATCATGTAGCATCCAAAATCCTACTACAACATAAAGAAATTCATATACATTATTGAGACTTTTACATGAAAATTAATTATTACCTTTTAAATTGTACTATTATTTGAAATTTAACAAGTCTAACAATTTTTCACAAGTAAAATATTAAAACTACATGAGAAGTTGTATCCAAGGTATCCAAATCAAATGTAGATGACTAAAATATAGTGAGGTTGATATCATATAGGCCCATGGAAATACCACCATGAATGGGCTACATGATATTCTCCTCCTCCTCAGGTCTAGTGATATAGCACCACATGATCTGAAATAGTGAGCTTGTTGGGTAGCAACGCTAGATAAAACCTCACCATATCCACCCTTGCTAGTAGAAGTATGAAAAACTTGGATCGTATGTTGAAAAAAGGTGTTAATAAGCACCTTAAGTGCCTGTAAAGTATCAATCTCTAAAATATCCCTGACTATAGAGGGTAGGGTCTCAAGAGGATGTGGTTTGTTGATACATACTCTCATAGGTTGATTAGGTACATGACGTGCACTTGACCTATCCTATGTAGAGCCCTTTCCTCTACCAAAGAACCCCAGTAAATTAATATAGTTTGGAACTTCTTTCAACACAATTATCAATACTGTTTGATGAAAAATACATCGAGACCTCATTATTATTATAAGGAAAGTGATCAAAGACCATCCACCATTGGTCCAAAAAAAATTGTTTAATCAAATCATGAGTTCACTAATGGATTATAATCTATTTGGATATCACATATAGTAGTGCACCAATTTTCCCATTAACGAATAGGGAAAAAATTTGGGCTTTGATTATAATTTTGTTTTTCATAGTTTTTGATGTGATGGATTGCACCCTCTGAAGGAAGGCTCAAATCTCTTCATCTATGTGACACATTGGAGACATCTCTCTTGCTGTGAGTCGCAAACATGAGGAATGAACCTCTAGATTAGAGGCTAGCTCCCCTTGATGCACCTCGAGGCCCTAAATCTCCTACTACTAATAATGGGGGGGGGTGAAAAGAGAGAGAAAATACTAAAAATGGGACCTAAGCTAGGAGGTGATGCATTAAAATAATTGGTCTACTTAGCTTTGGCATACACTTGAAACCATGGACAACAAGCATACACTACATTCAGGTGAGAAAAACTTCCTTGCATCGGTATATTAGTAGGGGATCCTATGAAGATACAGGGAGGAAGAAACTATCACAAGAGGTGTTCTAAGACACATTGTTATGTAGCCTATTCACTTGCCTATACTTCTTCAGACACTTGTTGTGACCTATAAGAGAATAAAATCACTGTGCACTAGATATGTTGGAATAAAATTATGAAAGAATGAAAATAAAATGACTTAACAAAAGATAAAACCATAGACATATACAAAAGTGCAAGCTCAAATGGAGGTAAAATGATCTTTCTAATTCAAGGTAAATTCTTGTAGGGCTTCACCATACAAGTTGAGAGATATTTTCTCAAATGAGAAGTTAAAAATATATAGAGAACTAGAAATAAGGTAATTGACAAATTAAGGAATGAAAACTCATGTTAAGTTAAACACTTCTATAGAGATCAAAAGACCATACTGCTACCATATTCTTCCAACTACGTATGGGAGAGCCATGTTGTAGATGTCCAAGTCACTGCTTTTCCTATCCTGGGCCTACAAAAGCATGAGATACTCCTTATAGAAACTGATAAAGCCATCCCAAAGTTATTGTGGTTGGACCATGCTCTCTTCAATGCTGGGTGTAACTGGTTGTGCATTAATGGTGAAATGTGAAAATAGGGGTTGCTCTCCTCTATAGTTCAAAAACCAATCTCTTTTATTAGTTTTCGATAGATACATTTCACCAAATGTATTAATTCTCTTTGATGAGTTGTCTATGCCACTTGTCTTGGTTTGAATGGTCATTGATTCTACCTTTTGCCTTGTCAGCTACTGGAACTATTCTACACTTTGTCTTTTTTCACTCTTTACTTTGCCCATGTTTTGTCTCTTCCTTGCCTTCTCCTTTGCCTTATCAGGCCTTCTTTATTTCAAGATTTTTGCCATGCTTTCCTTTAGATAAAATGTTCAAAGGAATTCCTTCAAACATTTTATCTAAAGGAATTCTTTCTTTTGATTGCTTCTTTTCCTAAATTGCACATGACCCTCAAGCCTTTTATCTTCATTCTTCACTTTCTCAAGGTGCCCTTCATAAGTGCACTTTGTGCCTCAAAATGCCCCTTTAGAACTTTTGATTTGGTCCTGCCACCAATCAAGGTGCCCTCCATAAGGGTACATACCCTTCAGACTTTTTTCAAACATCCTTCAAGTCATCAAAATTCCCTCTGGAGGAAATCTATTGCCTTTTGCAGACTGCTTAGACCATTTCAAGTTCTTCAATCACTTCTACTTATAAAAATAGACAAGTAATACACTTGCACAAACCTGATTTGCACTAGATAGACCATTTTGGACTTCCCAAGAGCTTCTAATTTGGGGTTTACATCAAATTCAATTGATAATGTAAATAAGTAAAGACGCTTGGAAAACCTGATTTGGTCTGTCAAGACCAAATTGGGTTTTGCAAGTGACTTTACTTATGACCTTTGCAAGTAAAGACATTTACAAAGTCTAAATTACACCACCAAGACCAAATCAAGTTTATTAAGTGACTTGACTTATGAAAATTTCATAAGTAAATTCATTTGGGAAACCCAAAATGCACTACTATAGGTGAAGTAATTGCTCTTGACAAACCCAAAATACACTTGGCAAAGCAGAATAAGGGAAACACCTAGATTTCTCATGAGAAAGGTTTGGTAGAGAACATTTTTCAAAAGGTAGTAGAGGTATGATCTAGCCAAAACATGGATTGGATGACTTTTGCAATGAAAAAGGAGGGGGTGGCCAATTTTGGCTTACAAGACAAAAAATTAGTCAATACAATTGGTGACTCACAGGGGAAGCATGCCTGTTAAGCTAAAGAATAATGGCATCATCAAATTCCATTGGGCATGGAGTCAAGATGCATCTTGAAAAATTTAGCAAGAACCTTCTAAAAATGCTAAAAATTTAGCTTCACCTCAAGCAATAAGGAAAAACAACACACAAGAAGGCTAAAAATGCTATACTTGTGCAAATAACACTTAGGGAAAACAAAGAAAACTAAAATCAAACTACTATGTACATTTAACTAGATATATTTTCCTCCCTCCTAGATCAAATGGAAAACTTCTCAAGTCTCCTTCATGGAAAGAAAACTTATGGTGCCAAACAAGTGACTGAATAGAATGGAGACTTGGTAACTTACCCTTCTTGTCGGCCACCTTGATTAGCTTGTATCTAAGTGAAATAGGGTCAAACATGTCTCTAACATATATGTATTTACTTTTCTCTTTAGATACTACCTCATGCTAGTCCTTCATGCTAGTATATCTCACAAATAAAACAAATGACTTCTAGTTCATCACCATAGGGCTCATTTAGCTCATAACCCCCTTGATATGCATCATGGACTGACTTGTCCCCTTCTACTTCATTGAGGAGCCTATCAAACTAATATTTTAGTTTATCATGGCCTCATGAAGATGGGTGATTATTGTGATGTCTGTAATGAGATCAAAAACTACTTTCTCATCTCAGGGGACATCATCTTCTTGCTCAAGGCTATCTTCTTCAAAGCTTTCATCAAGATGGGCAGGCCTATCTTTTTATTGTTAAAAAACAAGAGTCTATATTTGTTTAAATACATGCTCCTGATCCTCCTCCAACTTGAGTTCCATGGCATGGTCAATCTCCTCATCAAATTAAGAAGGAAGTTCATCAAATAAGGGGGGAGAGAGCTCACCATGCTTACATTCATCATCATCCATTGTTGAGAAATAAAGTTTATCAACCTCATCTTCATATTGATAGAACATCTACATGTATGCATGATCTATGTATTCTCCATTGTTGATGATGTCTTCAAAAGGAGCATCCATGATGATTTCCTCCTCATGTCACTTGAGAGGACCTTTTGGTCAGCCACAAATTGGATCCTCTCATCTTTAGTTACCTCTTTCAAAATAGGTTCCTCCTTGAGAAGGGATAAAGTGAAAGGCTAATGGTTAAACTCATGTGGAATAGGAGGCAAACCTTGATCTAGAATCAAATGATTCTCTTCCTTCCATTTGGCTAACACTTCATCCACATTAGATGTGGCTTGATAGCTCTCTTGGAGGGGTGTAGATGGGGTGTGTTCAGATGTAGGATCTTCTACTTGGTCTGAACCATCCATCACACCTTAGCTGAGGAACCTCATTCTGGACTCCAACTCTACAATTTTCTTGGCTATATTCTCTTGGAATAGACTTTCTTGGAGGTCACAAGAATTATCATGATGAGTAGGAGCAGCTTCATCTTATTTAAGGTTTATATCAAAATGAATAAGCCTCTCCTCCTCTTTTTTCCTACCCCATGATTCCATTATTTGATTCCAACTCATGACATTGGGATTTCTATTCTTCCCTTATGAGTAGACAAAAACATTATCCTCTTCAAGGTCTTGAGCTGGTTCATGATAGGCACTGCTATGTTGAAGACTTGAGGAGGTTGAGGGAGATTAGGAAGGGTCTACTCATGCACAGGAAGAGATACTTCAAAAGAGATGTGTTACTTACCAAGAGACGTAGGGTAACTTATTTCAAAGGAGGCTTCACAATACAAGGAATTGAGGAGGGTATTTTCCATGGGAGGCTACTCTAATGCCCTTTGGTGTTGGAAATATGGATGTAAAGAATTAAGAGCAGGATTGGTTAATG
The DNA here is from genome assembly GCA_037957365.1 of Torreya grandis. NCBI lineage: Eukaryota > Viridiplantae > Streptophyta > Pinopsida > Cupressales > Taxaceae > Torreya > Torreya grandis. The sequence continues at coordinate 534,598 of JARHVA010000072.1, read as the reverse complement.
CATCAGATGAGCTAAAAGATTGGATTTGGTGAGAAAGGGCTCTTTGGTAGAAAGGATTTGGTGTACAAGAGGGGAATTTATTTTGAGTAGGAGGGGGATGTTTTGGGATGGGAAAAGGAATGCAAGGTTGATTACCTTGAATAATTGGACTCTTCCATCTTGCTAGTTACTCCATGGATTGTAAGGTTTGAGCTCGACTAAACAAGCACTCCTCTTTGTACATTAGCTCTTGTTGATATCTATTCTACTCCTTCAATCTATCTATCTCCATCACTTACTTCTCAAACTCTAGAATTATTTCCCTCACACTAAGTGAAGGGCAACTAGGAGATCTATTTGAGGTGATTCTATGAACAACCTGAGCTTGACCAAAACTATATAAAGAACATGAGGCCCTTGCTACTCAGCAATGGGATTATACATACCAAAAAGTGATTTATTGATGGCACCAAGACTTCTTAACCAACTGGTTCAACTCAGAGTCACCATTAGTGCTGGGTGAAAAGCCTCCAAAGGTTGGTTGGCTGAAGAACACACCAAAATTATTCAACTCTTTAAACAAAAAACTTGTCCCATCGAGCATGCCAAAAACTATTGACATAGTGGATTGAACCCTCTAAAGGGAGGATCAACTCTCTTCATCCACGTGACACAATGGAGACATCCCTCTTATTGTGGGTAGTAAATGTGAGGGATGAATCTCTAGATTAGGGTCTAGCTCCCCTTGATACACCTTAAGGTCCTATATCTCCTACTGCTAATAATGGGGGGGATGAAAAGGGAGATAAAATACTAAAAATGGGACCTAAGCTAAGAGGTGATGCACCAAAAAAATTGGTCTACTTAGCTTTGACATACACTTTGAACCATGGACAACAAGCATACACTTCATTCAGGTGAGAAAAACTTCTTTGCATCAGTATTTTAGTAGGGGGTGAGGAATAAACTAGCACAAGAGGTGTTTTGAGACACACTATTATGTAGCCTATTCACTTGCCTATAATTCTTTAGACACTTCCTGTGACCTACAAGAGAAGAAATCACTATGCACTAGATATGCTGGAATAAACTTATGAAATCATGAAAAGAAAATGACTTAACACAAGATAAAACCATAGACATATACAAAAGTGCAAGCTCAAATGGAGGTAAAATGATCTTTCTAATTCAAGGTAAATTCCTACAGGGCTTCATCATACAAGTTGAGATATATTTTCTCAAATGAGAAGTTACAAATATATAGAGAACTAGAAACAAGGTAGCTAAAAAATCAAGGAATGGAAACCCATGCTGAGTTAAACACTTCTACAAAGACCAAAAGACCATGTTGCTACCATATTCTTCCAACTACGTATGGGAAAACCATGTTATATATGTCAAAGTCACCACCCTTGCTATCCTAGGCCTATAAAAAAATGAAATACTCCTTCTAGCAACTGACAAAGCCATCCCCAAGTTATTGTGGCTAGACCACGCTCTCTTCAATGCTAGGTGCAAAGTTGTGCATTAATGGTGAAGCATGAAAACATGAGCCGATCTCCTTTATAGTTCAAAAACCAATCCATTTTATTGGTTTTTGGTAGATATATTTCACCAATTGTATTAATTTTCCTTACTGAGTTGTCTATGCCACTTGTCTTGGTTTAAGTGGTCATTGATTTTGCCTTTTGACCTTGTTGGCTGCTAGAACTGTTTAGTGATTTATCTTTTTTTTTTCTTTACTTTGCGTATGTTTTGTCTCTTCTTTTCTTTCTTCTTCTTGGATTGTCTTTAACTTATCAGGCCTTCTTTATTTTGGGCTTTTTGTTGTGATTTCCTTCGGATAAAATGTTCGAAGGAATTTATTCAGACATTTTGTCTGGAGGAATTATTTCTTTTGATTACTTCTTTTCTCAAAGGGCACGTACCCCTCGAGCCTTTTGTCTTCATTCTTCACTTTCTCATAGTTCCCTCTACAAAGGCACTTTGTGCCTTGAAATGCCCCTTTGGAACTTTTGATTTGGTCCTGCCACTGACCAAGGTGCCCTCTATAAGGGCACATACTCTTCAAACTTTTTCAAATGTCCTTAAAGCTATCAAAATGACCTCTAAAGGAAATCTATTTCCTTTTAAAAACCACTTAGACCATTTTGGCTTCTTCAATCGCTTCTACTTATAAAAGTAGACAAGTAATACACCTGCACAAACCTGATTTACACTAGATAGACCATTTCAAACTTCTCAAGAGCTTCTACTTCAGGTTTTACATCAACTTTAGATGATGAGGCAAATAATTAAAGACACTTGGAAAACCAATTTGGTATATCAAGACCAAATTAGGTTTTACAAGTGACTTTACTTATAACGTTTGTAAGTAAAGACATTTGCAAAGTCTGAATTATACCACCAAGACCAAATCAGGTTTATCAAGTGACTTGACTTATGAAAATTTCACAAGTAAAGTCATTTGAGAAACCTGAATTGCACTACTATAGGTGAAGTAATTACTCTTGACAAACCTGATATACACTTGGCAAAGCAAAATGAGGGAAACAATTGGCTTTTTCATGAGAAAGGTCTAGCAAAGAACCATTTTGCACAAGGCAGTAGAGGGATTATCTAGCCAAAACATGGATTGGATGACTTTTGCAAAGAAAAAGGAGGGGTGCCCAAATTTAGCTTGCAGGACCAAAAATTGGTCAACAATAGCAATTGTAGATAATTTTCTAGAATAGTATACCCTAAATCTATTTATATACTCAATCCACCTATAAATTTAACATGGTAATGAGTTAGTTTCACCTAGTAATTTATGTAATGTGTTTTCTGTATAAATTTGGTGGGGGTTGTTTGTACATGGATCCTTTAATGTCCCAATCAGATTCTCAAGTTTGATCTTATTTTCAGTGATATGGGTTGCTAAATCCTCTTGACTACCTTGTGGGGTCTAAGGAACTACATGAGGGTTAGGAGGGTTTTGTGGGTGAAGAGGTATGGGAAAAATTGATGGGTGAGTAGGGATAGGTGGGTTTTTTGGGTTAGGAGGGTTAGGTTATTGTTTAGATATAGTTTTCTTTACATATGATAAAAACAAAAATAAAATAAATAAAAATGTAACAAAATTAGCTAATTTTATTTCTAAATGCACTAAAATGTGTTTGCATACCTCTCTTTCAATGTGTCATTATTGAATTTGGGTTACTGGAGTGTTTTTTGCTTTCCGTAGTCTCACTCAACCATGTATTTCCTCTTTATATCTTTTTCTCATGATTTTCATTGATGCGATATGAATGGATTGATGATTTTTGTTTGGTTTTAAAATAACTGAACTGCATACATGGTTCTAGCTTGATAATATCAAGCCTATGTCATAGAACCACATAATTAGTTTTTCAAAAATATGTATGCAATTATTATAAACTATGTATGTGAAATTAATTTCATAACTTTATGTCCACTTTTTGGCCCCCATCTCTATGCACTTACCCATGATGGGTATCTAAAATAAATTTTTTTCTTTTGGAAAGCAATATGCACATGCCAAGGGTGAAATCAAATGTGCCAAGATATATGCGTAGACATACCCACCCATCCCCAACTTTTAATTATATATATTATTACATAGGAAGCTAAGCATAATTGATAAACTACCAAGCTTTTTGGAACATACCTAGTTGTAGGGTCTACATATACACACTACACTCTAGTATATTCAGAGATCTTAGTGAAAGCATTGGTAAGGAAGAAGAAAAATGACATGGAAATAATATTATATTCTACAATATTTAAACACATTGGATGCTTTAATAACATAGAGCCTATATAGTAGGCTTCAACTTCATAGCCACCCAAACTACTAAGGTTTTCAAGTAGATGAAAAGGGAACTTACACCACTGACTTGAAAAAATCATAGTGTGTAAAAGCTTGTCATGAATTGTTACCACTCTTCTTATTAGTAGGAATAAGATGTTACCAAATATATAAATTAGGTAAAGTAAGACAGGTCAGCTAAAAAGGAACATGTTTCAACACAAGAATAAGTTTTAGAGTAGAAAAATGAGGAAGAATAGTTAAAATTTGCTAAGTAATCTTGTAGCGAGAGATGAAGGTTGTTATAACCCTACTAGGTTAGACATATAAATACATGATTTTGTTTAATTAAACACATATACCAAATATAGATTACACCAAGAGAATCTACAAAGACCAAATAAATAAACAAGGTGATACTAGCAATAAGCATAATACATCACATTATAATGATCTCTTATATCATGAGAATACACATCATAATGAGAACATAGAAAGTAAACATAACAACTCAACCACAGTTGATTAAAATGTACATACACCACTATCAATATGCAATAACCAATAAGTAAAAATACTTATGACATTTTTAAATAATAAGTATAGTATAATACAATGTAAAAATAAGATACATGGCTTCCCTAGAGCAGAGTTCTCAAACTTCAAGTATCTATGACAATCTCAAGTGTCATATTGATAATTAGTACTATTGTGGGGAGGGATAACAAGATATAATCACTTTTCCACCCCAACCACGAACCAACAATCCCCTGCACTAATCCTATTATGAAATGGTTATCCCTTCTTAAATGAGTAGATAGTGATGACACAAAAATCTAAAGAAACAACAAGTACCCGTGTGATGTATGATTTCTAACTAAACTAAACATGTAGTGTATCATATAAAACTTGACCTATTTCAAGATATCACACATAAATGTAAACCATACTCTTGAAATGATAATGTATCACTAGACATACTTTGACTCAAAGTTTTATAAATAATAAATAATGACTATCTAGATCAATCATATTCATACACACCACTTCATTGGACTACCTTCATCTATCATTGGGATACTAGTAAGCTAGTGAAGTTTTTCTCATTCCTTACTCTAAATCAACAATGCAGATTGGTCAAATACAATTCAACCATAAATTTCATGTAATTTACTTCTTACTAGCAAATACATCATATAACATGCTAAACATAAGAGTAACCAAAGCATAAATTTATTTTGTCAAATGCTTGAATGAATCTTACATTAATTTCTATCCCATACTATAAATAATGACTATAGTCTATACCATCTGGGTAAAATTTACATAACTGTAGACTTCAACTACCATAATTTGTAATGAAACCAAAAACTATCAAGACAATAAAATTATGAATAGGCCAAAATTTGAAACAATAACTCAGAATTGATTTGTATTGAATGACTTGAAATAATTACAAACCTAAACCATACTTAAATAATCCTCAACTCAGAATTTAGAGTTGACATATAAATTTTTTTAAAAAATGCTAAAATCTTAAAAAAAATGTCTATTTTTAGCAGCTACTATTTATACTAAGTTTTGCATACAAATGCATGTGGATCTAAAATATCCCAAAATATCCTAAACACTAAAATTATTCTATGGGAATAAATTCTATTGAAGCTGAAGTTTGGTCCTAAAAAAATACAATTTATAAAAATAGAACATTCTTGAAAAAATCATTAAACGTTAATTTTGGACTATTAAATGATCACGTATGACCTCTAAAAAATATCAAAATAAAATCTTAGCAGATAGAGCAGCTTAAAACAACATCAAACATTTCGATATGGTCATTTTGGTGCATGAAAGAGCTCAAACGGAGCTACAGGTCAAAAGTTATGGCCTCTAAAAGATTGGCCTATTTTTTTTGCATCGATTTATTTCTAAACATACTACACGTATGATAACCCATATTACCATAGACTAGTATTCTATAAACATAACTACTATTTTTCCCAAAAATAGTCATATAAAGTAGTTTTAAAATCATATAAATATAAGTAATTATACAAGTAACTATATATAATGAATCAAGTCATAGTTCCCATGGAACACAATAACATACTAACATATCATTCATTAAACTCTCAAAGGTTATATGTAAGCATACACAAAGTCTTACCTACTATTACGAAACATGCTATCCATAACAATAACCAACATGTATACAATAAATTAGTCAAATGTAGATATGAGTTTAGGCATAGTATTTACAGCATCTACCATTTGGGTACAAAATACTTTTATACTGTAGTACCCTATGATATCCCATACTATCTTAGGTTCCTAACTGTATAATAACACATAATCCAAATTTATAATTTCAAGAATCCAATGGTCCATATAGATAACAACAAGCAAGTGTGAGACTATACCACCCATAGATACCCTAAGATTAAAATGCATACTCACATTCAAAGCAACATATCTATAAGCATGCATCATGTTTCACCATTGTATATTATATATAGCCATGCATTTATATATAATAGCAACCACATAACATGTACTACACTCAAGTATTCAATGTAGAACACATATAAAAAATAGTCAATCAACCATGTGTAGAGAAACAAAGGACTCATAATCCTATTACAACATTTATTTAAACATCTCATTTTATTTTTTAGGTTATAGTTTCATATCCCTAAGAAACTTAATACCATCAATCAGAGTATAGGTAAAATCCTTATGTTAGTTGCATAATATAATATGCACCACATGTAAGCACCCCAAAGCTATGAGAATACTAAATCCTGTTCTCTTAAATTTTTAGACAAGAATTCTTGTATATAATGCAAAATATCCAATGCACGATAACTCTTTCTATGACTCCTAAATCCTTGGATATATTGATTTCCTTTATAAAATATGCTTAACAATGACATCATTAGCTTTTATGATTCTCAGCTAAATATTCAGTTAATATAACTTTATTGTTAGGATAATAACAATGTTTTTGAAATATTAAGAGACAAGAAATTACATTTGTTATCATTGAGATTATATAGCACTATGATCCACTGAGGCATGTAGATCTCTATAGCTAATTGATTTTATTGTACCAATAACTATCCCAATAAGGTATGCCAAAATATACTTAAAGAATTATAATTTTTGGAGTGGTTAATATTAACATATATTAGTTATTCATCTTAGAAGGGTATAAGCACTCACAAAGGCAATTATAAATTTATAGCAAAGGCTTTATTATAAATCTATCTAAGACATGAAATAGTGGTGTACTCAACATATAGTGATATTAGCATCTTTTGAGCTTATAAACTAACTATTGAGGATATAAGAAACTGTAATATCTACTTGTATACAAGCTTATAGTGTATATTTATCCCAAAAATTCTTTTCCATGAAAAACAACACTTATAATAACATCTGATCACCTCCTTATAAATACCTTATCATAAATATAAAACAATTTTTTTTCACATTAAATTATAATTTCTTCATCTAATATTAAATTCTTTATTAATTGAATCCCTCTCAAAGGATACTACAACACATGGGTTTAAAGCATATGGGTCCTAGTAAGGGGATTACCTCAAGAGCATGTATTTAATCTTGTAATACTAAGATATTGATAATATTAATATATGTTCATTAGAGCTAATCTGCTTGAAAGCTAATATCCTTGTGATATTAGCATATAATCTAGGTCAATATATAGCCTCGACATTTTAATATCTACCAAACCTTGAAAAAAATAAAAAAATATATAGGTCAATATAATCTATGATATAAATACACCATTCTTAGATTAGCCATTGTACTTCCAAATTGGTAATAGTTAATTTATAAACTATTTGTTATACTATAGATTGGTATATCATATTAGTATATTAGATCAATGGCTATAAATATATGTATTAATTGGGTAAATGCACAAAATTGGGGAACAATAAAGGGCCTACTCGTGGACATGATTTTTCTCAAATTTTAGAAATGTGAACTTCTATAGATTATTTGAGATGGCTAGACTCAAAATTTGAAGATGGTATAAAAACATGAATTGTATAATTTTGAGTCTAGTTTATAAAAAAAAAAAAATTTTGGAAAAATGGTTAAGTATAAATAGGTCAAAAATTTGAAGAGGACCTCCTATTTTTTTTAAGAAAACATAGTAGATAGATGGATGTGTAGCCCACCATTTTTTGAGCATTGTTAAATATTTTTCAAACCCTTTGGTGAATATTTAGATAAGATCTTATAGTATGTTACAAATTTTTTTAAAATATTTTTTAGATGATTTTCTTAATTAATAAGATCCTAAAAATTGACAAAAAATTGGATAGTTGATCATGCAGCCGACCCTAACTACTTCAAAAAAAGCAAAACTTGATTTTTATTTTTGAATGTGTGTAGAATTAGGCATAGTTTGTTACCATATAAGCTATTTTACACTTGGATAAATGAAAAACAAAATCAATAAACATGAATAGGCATGTATGGGTGTGGTATGTAATGGCCTAGAAAAGGTGTTGTTAGAAATAAAAATAGTTTGAACCCCTAAACTATCCCAAAAATTATAAAAATCATATATTTAGAAAGAGTACAATGTGCTCATCATAAAGATAATTATTTTTTTAATTTTGAAGTTGAAATCCATAGCATATTTGGTAATTGAAGTTAAAATTTGTTAATTTTTCTCAAAACTCTCGGTCTCAACTGTAGATGCATAGTCACAAGCCTTTGGCTTAGAAATCCAGGCCATTTCTAAGCCTAAAGGAATAGTTTTTAATTCAAATTCAAATAGCATGTATGCATTATATAATGTAATACATAATGCGTACATTTTATATAACATTTACTCATTGCTTTTAAATAACACAAAATAAACAAATTTCATGTTTGTTATAGGGGAAAGGTCAAATTTCTTATTGCTTTAGATAGTGAATTAAGGTGCCATAACATCGCATTAGACTTCAAAAAAATTACCCATTTCAATATGTCATCTTAACTACTTATAATTAAGGTTTCAAGGTCTAACACATTATACATTTTACAAGATAACTAATTTTATCACAATAGGTCATAAAATGATTTTTTTAAATGTATGATCAAAACTTAACCTTTAGAGTACCAATTGTTGTACATTAGAGTATCAATACTTGACTCTTGTCAAGATGTGATTAGTTACTTTTAATTTTATAGAATAAATGTTAAACAAGTATTAGATATTACATTTTGAACTTCTGGCGCACTTTAATATTTATATACACCAATATGTTTCATCAAAAGAATACATGTTAATAAAAGCCATGTTCATTAATTGGAACATGCACAACTATTGGGATCTTTCCCCTAGTACGGAAAACATATACCTTACTTACCTAAACTCCTACTTGACCTCAAATTTTATGTTTCTTATTGATATTATCCTACTTGCCTAAAATCCTATCTTACCCTTTTGTTGTTTCTTTGATATCTTTGACTAGACCCCTTTATAATTTATAAATTTTGGACTAATTTGTTTAAGTGGAAAACCCATTGAATTGGACTATGTAGTATAGATAATCTTGTGTAATTAGAAATAAGAATTGAGCCCTTGGTGTAATAATGCATCTCTTGGATATCTATTTCAAGAATGTTATCTAATGGAGCCCAATACCTATGAATCATGCCTTGGATTGTCCCAAAAACATTCCTAAAATGTGTTGAATAAAGTCCCTTAAGTTTATTCCAAGGTCACTTAGTGCATCTAATTCAATAGGTGCATTTTGAGGTCCCAATTGAAAGTCTAACAAGAGTCTTCTATTGTTACAATCATTCAAGATTCCGCTAATGTATTCAAATACATTATTAAAACTTTGCCTATAATTAAGATCTTTTGTGAAAACATGGTTAATCCTCCATTCCATGTACCTCATTCATCTACCCCTCCATTACACATAAGAAAACCATGAACCACTCCATCCTTTCTAACCTCATTTGAAGAGTGCGTCTTTGAAATAGGACTAGTCCTAGCCACACCATGGATGCAACAATTGCAAGCTAAAAAACAAGATAGAGTTCTATACCTTACTATGTAATCAGGATGGTAAGATACGAAAGTAGGATGATGGGTAAAAGGTATGTATATGTTTTTCTTAAATATTTTGGTCAAGTTGGGTACGCACTTTTTTTAATAAGATGTGGTTTTGAGCTCAATATACTTGAAATGGTCACATGTATCCATTAGTGATGATGTGGTTTTAAGATGTCATGCTGGTAATGATGAATGTATAGCTTAGAAAATATCTAAATGCACTAGGGACTTTGTTTAAAACCATTAAGTGATGGCTATATGATTTATAAATATAGGGTGGAATACACTTGACATTGACCAAGTATGACACACACACACACACACACACACACACACACACACACACACACACACACACACACACACACACACACACACACACACACACACACACACACACACACACATATATAAGTTACCCCAGATCTAATGAGCTCATTCAAGATACATTAAAGGTGACAATGTCCCCTAAATTTGAGACCTGATTCCCCTCAAGGATGATGTTGAGTAGAGAGGCCCAATAATTATTCATGTGGATGATGAAATGCTCACCTCATATATATGGTTGATTAAAATTGAATACCAGTATGCACCCCCTTGTTGAAGGTTTCAAGATTATATATTTTGTACATAAATCTTTAATTGTCTTGTTCATATTTCATTGTAATGAGCTTAAACCTTATGATGTGGATTGAAAGAAAGTAGTACATCTCAAAATTATTGCTTTGACTTAAGATTTGAAGTTGAGGAGTCCATTGTTGAGTTGTGTTCTCTCCTGCATGTAGGATTTAATATGAATGTACTTTGGGATCTACATGTAATTCAAGGTAAAGGGATATAAATAATTTGAATACATACATGTAGAAAACTGATAATGTTCGGTGCTTCCTCAATTCAGATGGGACCTTAAAGGTATTTACATGATAATTTACATATAATAATGGCAAGTCAGAGGCTCACATCATGTGAATTATTTACTAGACATGAGCTAATTGCATCAATGTCAATCTCTAAACATTATTGGATTGTATGTATGTATGATAAATTTGTGAATAGGTCTTAGTTGGATTGGTTGGAGGTGATGGGACATATCTAGGTATCAAAGATGTGCATATCTAAAAAATATAACACTTCTCCAAGTGTACTATACCTACATATGTGTAAATATTTGATTGGATTGGGTGTCCAAAGGCTTTGACAAATTTGAAGCTTCTAGTTTGTATGAAAATTAGATCTCTAACACAAATATATGTGTGTACAAGATTCACACATGGTGATGTATCTAATTGGATTGGGCCTCATAGGGATTTGATAGAGCTCTTTTATTCTTCTAGGACCTGACACCTCTAACAATGTTGACACTTCCAAGAACATATAAGGTACATGTGGTAATATTAATTAGATTTGGCCTCTTGGGGCATTGTCAAATTTGAAACTTCAAGGACTTGATGCATCTCTAATAGCTTTAACACTTTTGAATGTATGAGTTACACACATGGCACAACAAGGTTCAATTATAGGGGTAATTCAATCAAAGAGCCATGGGAAGCAAACTTGAACCCATTCTTGACATAACTATAAGAGCATGAATTATGATTTGGGATAAAAATAAGTATGATTATATATCTATCATGAATTAAAGCAATTAATCGATTGGTTCAATAAGGAATGTGATTTAGGCAAAATTGAGCCTCTAAACCAAATGTATGGCTTAATTGATTGTATAATCTAGATGCAACATGTATGGCTTAATTGATCCTAATTTAATTAGAAATAAAAATACGAATGCAAATATGGCTAATTTAGACCCATTAAACTTAAATTGGAGTCTACGATGTGATTGAAAGGGCTAAATTAGGTCATGTTTCATGACATGTTGATCATAAACCCTAATTTTATCACTTGAACATGTATAGTTCCCCTAAACCATAATTTCATGACATATACACATATACAAACCCATTACACTACACCCTAATCCTAAATCCTAATTTTATAACAAACACAACCCCTAAGTTTCTTGATTTCATAAAAAATACATAAATTCATGAATGTGTTTAGTGTGAATTTGTGAACCCATCATTCACCTAGTTTTATAAGGACCTATGATGGGATTTTGAGAAAAATTATCTCATTTCATCTTACATATTGAGCTATATTTCATAGCTCATTAGTTTATTACTTTATATTCTTATCAAGAGTCTTATTTCATCATGTATTCGAGATTTATGCATCATATTAGGGATGTATGCATCATATTGAGCCATATTGCGTCATGTGATAGCCTTATTGCATCATATTACATATTTATTGAATCATATTATAGTTTTATTGCATCATATGTTAGTCTTATTACACTATATGATAGTCTTATTTCATCATATGATAGTTTTATTACATCGTATGATAGTCTCATTACATCATATTGAGCCTTATTGCATCGTATGATAGCACTATTTAAACATTTGATAGAATTATTGCATCATACTAGGGATTTATGCATCATATTATAGTCTTATTGAATGTTATTGCATTATATAACGGTATTATAGTTGATTTTATGCATTGAATATGAGGCTTTTTGCATGTTTTTATAGTATATGGCTATACTTCAAGGAACGTGTATGTGTTATAGAAACACGTAGTATTCCTAGAATGCATACACATTTATATAACACATACATGTTCATTTAAGTAAAAAAAAACCTACTTTTTAATGTCTATTTTTATCCCTAATCAAGATTGTTGTCCCCATAGATATTCCCTGCGTACTCTGCATATTTTATGTACTTTTTTGGTTGCATTTTTTTAAAACCCCACATTTGAAATAATTTCTTGGTTGATTTTGTCAAAATGGGCTCTAGTTCACATTTAGGAAGAGGAAGAAGTTGAAGAAAAAAACACCAGAGTAATTAAAAGAGTTGATATAAAAAAAATGTTTAAATGCAAGCATTTTGTTCCAGACAATGTACAAACACTAACCCTAATGAGCCAAATGCCTTAGATAATGAGGCAATTGACAATAATAAATTGAATAATGATGAAATTCACAATAATGAATTTAATTATGATGAAATTCATAATAATTAATTGAATTATGATGAAATTGATAATAGAAAATTAGATAATGTTAAAAATTCACATTCAAAGTTTAAAGTTTGTGATTTTGTTGATGAAGAGCCTATGCATGATACTTTCCACACAAAAAATGAAGAAAATTTAATAGAATCAAATAATGATGAAATTAAAAATGAATAAAATTTCATGGAAACATATAATGAAGAAACAAACAATGAAGAAAATTTCATGAAAACATATATTGATTTTGAAACACCCTCTGAATGGATTCCACCAATAACAATACCTCCAAGAATTGTGCATAGAAAATATAATTAATTAATTTAAGTTGATGAAAATATTTTGAAACCAATGCATAAAAATATCTAACTGTCATTCAAGAATATTGGCTCAATAAATTTAAGATAGTTTCTTTCATAGATTGCTTAATGCTAGTCAAAGATGTCAACTATTAATTTCATTGATGAAATTGGTTAAGATAAGACCTATAATGTACACATTAGGAATAAGAACATCTAACATGGATGATGAAAATGATGAAATTATTAAATATCTAAACAATGCATATCATATTGTAGGCCAAAATCATGCAACAATGATTTTAATGCTGCTCAACGTATAATGGCATCTTGTGCAGTAAGTGCTAAAATAGGGAAAAAACAATTAATTTAAAAACAAGTCAAACACTTGATATAAATAGAAAAACATTAATGAAAGCAATTACAAGACATGAAAGACTTAATGAACCCAATACAAAATAGATCTGGGCATTCTTTGGTAGACTTCTATGAAAGGACAAGGCTATAGCTGATGATTTGAAAGACTTGCACAATTTTGGAAAGATAATACAAGAGTTTCACCCAATGTAAGAGATGTAGTGAAAAGAAGAGTTGGTTCTCATAATCATGAATTGCATCTAAAACATTTCTTGGATATGACTCAAACACAATTGTACTCTAAATTTTTGGAAAAACATACACAAATTTCTATTAGTCAAATATTTTTTGAGATGGCCAAACTTTTTTATGTAAAAATAAATAACACAAGTACCACTTGTTATTGTAGGAAACATGTTGAATTTTCAATGCACTATGATGTTTTTCACCATATTCATTGTACTTTGCATACTAACAACATTTTTTAGGAGTGTGGCATATAAGTTATGCCAAAATCAGCCATGGAATTTATTTCAAATATTTTTTGTGAAATTGCAGATGGATAGTTCTTTTATAAGATAGCATGTTTAGACTGAAATTATAACATTTGTGGTGGATTACCAAAATTAAAAAAATGTATCCAGGAGGAGTGTAAAAGTGTAATTGGACATGAATTATTTGGTTTGAGTAAATACAAATATTGGACTTATCAAGTAAAAGATGAAAAATAATCTAAAAGGTGTGAGTTTGTTGCAAAAGAGATACTTATTTTATAATTTATGATTGAATTTATGGAGAAAATTGTTTGAGTATGCAAGGTACATACATAGGGATAAATGGTTGGATGAACATTTCAAACTAAGCAAGGACACATTCCCACTTGATTCTATTGTTTCATTAGTTGAATTTTTTAAAAATTACACATTCAAACCCTAAATGGAAGTTCAACTACAGTATTAAAACTTAGCACAAATATCCATATTCATGCATATAACATTCATACATGCACCTGATAGTAAAAGGAAGATCAAAAAATATTAATGGAGTACCATTTATATATCAGTGGTGACCAATCACATTATATAGATTATGTACAAGGTTGTTTTGAGAAGTTCTATGGATAGTTGACTCGAGGAACATTATTTTTAAATAACATTACATTTGGTTAGATAATTGTACATCATAATTCAAGAATGCATAGATGTTCTATTGGTTGAGAAAGATGCACATTACCACGGGTGTAGAACATATTTAGAGTTTCATTGACGTTGGCCATGTAAAAGGGGAGCATGATGGTGCTAGAGCATGTGTAAAAAGAGTCATTGCAAGGGAGGAGTTAAAATTTGACAATGTTACTAATTTGATTAATGAAAAAAGTGTGGTTAAATGGTGTAATGAGAACATATGTCATGGTTCTCAATTAAATTCTATTGTTCATAGATATTTTTGGTTAATCGAGGAAAAAGACTTGGCAAACTATGAGGATTGTATGACTCTAATAGGTTCAAGTGAGCTCCACTCATTTCATATCTCAAATATAGGTTCTTGAAATATTCATATGTGACAATTGTCATGTTTTTATTCTACATGCATGGACATTATTTGGGATGAGTATGAGTCACAAGAGTGGGTGGATGATTAGAGTTTCAGATATCTAATTCCAATCAACATATATTAGGTTCCATTAGCAATGTAACTTATATACATGACATTGGCACATCACTTTGACCATATATCTGATCTAGTACAACCAAGTAGAAGATTAATCTTTATGTACTATTTATTCTCATAATCTATTTTCATAATGTCATTACCAATTTTTTTATGATGCAAGCCATGTTTTTGTAGTTATTGTAGATGAGGATAATGAAGAGGGAATAGTTTACTACTTGTGTCAGTGTGTAGATGGAAAGAAAAAATTGACTTCCTCAGTTGTAGATGGAGAAAACATTGATTATCCCACTGCATCTATGGTAGTCATTGGAACTTGGCTTTGATGATATCCTATAAAAAATTCAAATGTATAGTTGTTTGAATATTTTGAAACTCACAGGAAGATACTACACTATTCAAATTTGGTTCTTGTAATGAATATTCAATTACAAAAATATCATAGGAGGCCAAGAAACAAGAATTATGGAAAGTTCATGTGTCAAACCATGAAGATATTGTTGATACTATCAATATTAGAGTGGATCCAAGTGGTTCATTGGATTAAAATGTGTAGGTATATTGAATTGTAAAATGTGGATGCAATCAATGTTACCAAACATTTTTGATTTTGTAGGTAGTACGTACATAAATTTCATATTTAATTACTAACATTTTTTGTAGGTTAGTAGTGCCAAATCAGATTCCACCTTCACATGGTTGATATCATTAGTAAATAATTTCATATTATTGAAGCTAAGAGAAGCTTACTAAAATTACTTGGCATTTCTATGCTCTTGAACAATTGCTCATGAAAAGTTTATTTCTCATTGTAGCTTTCCAAACACATTTATTGTTAGTGTTTATGTGCTCTAGAATAGTAGTGGAAATGCAATTGAGGGTGGAATTGGGTGTCATAATCATTGGAACATGTGTAATTTGTCTATTTAGATGTGCCCAAAGTGGTGGATTTAAATTTTTTAGTTTTGGAGGTAAAATTGCTAGTTGGAGGTCAACAAGTTGTCTCTTCATTGCCAAAAAGTTGCATTTCTAGACTTGTTACTCCAACTTATGTTAAGCACGGGATATACTGAGAGGGAGGGGTGAATCAATATATATTATATCTTATAAAAATTTCCCTTAATCAAATTCCACTTAACCAAATATTTAAGATATGTAATAAAATTGAAACAATAAACACCACACAAGATAGAGAGAGACACCAAATTTAACGTGAAAACCCAATGTGGGAAAAAACACAGAGAACAATCTCAAGTATATGAATGAGCACCAACTCAAATAACAATATTTATAAGCACCAACTTGTAGGAGAACCAACCCCTTTGTTGAGAACCAACACAACAACTATTCGTGAGAACCAACTCACAGGAGCACCAACACATCAACAATTTGTGAGCACCAACCCATAGGAGCACCAACCCCTTTACTGAGCACCAAAACATCAATAATTCATGAGCACCAACTCACATGAGAACTAACCCCTTTGATAAGCACCAAAACATCAATAATTCATGATCACCAACCCCTTTTGCTAAGCACCAACACAACAATAATTCATGAGCACCAACCCACAGGAGCACCAACCCCTTTGTGTATACCACATAACTATCTCTCAATGTTGTTATCTCAATACATTATAATTAATTAAAATATCTCTTTCCTCTCTCACCTTTGCTCTTCTAAGCTAGATATAACAAATACAAATCATACTCATCTCTCCCATTGCTCTTCTAAGCTAGTTATTACTATATCAAATCAAACTCTATCTCTCATATTACAAATGGCTTCTCAAGCCTTTATTTATAGATTTCCAAATGACCTTTGTCCTTCCCCCTTTGTGACCCTTCAATCCTCATGGAAAATGGTGCCAAACTTGCATGATCCTTCGTATCCTTGTATTTGAAAAGTCATGTGGTGACCCTTCATAAGCAAAAATGTCCTTTCCTCTTTTGTCCTTATCTTGGTGACTTTTCGTATTCCTCAAAGTGTCCCTTCATGATAAATTTCACCCTTCCTCTTTTGTCTTCACTTGGTGACTATTGGAATACCCCAAGATGACTCTTCATGGGAAAATGCATCCCATTCTTCTATTGTCTTTACCCCGTGACTCTTTGACTTCTCCACGGGCCCTTATTTTGTCTAATATGAAACTAAAAATATATTCATTAATATTAAATAAATATTAACACACATTAGCTAAGATATAATTATTACAAATATCATTAAATGCAATGGGGCCTTTATCACCAATAATGCTAGACCTTTGACATCAATGGTAATATTTCCAACAATCTCCCCCTTTGTCATTGATGGCAACCTCAATCATGAAACTGCCACAACTTGAATCCTACACATACTATCATCTAAAAACATATAGTAAATGCCCCTTACTATGGTAACATGTACCTGTTCTCTGTACCTATTTTTACACTTGTACCTATACCTATTATTCTCCCCTTTTGACATTAATGACAAAGGGCCTACCTGGAGCTAACACTTAGCTTCCCCCCAACTAATGCTGAACATCAATGGTAGGAAGTAATAGAAATTACTCCCA
This sequence comes from Torreya grandis, assembly GCA_037957365.1. Lineage (NCBI taxonomy): Eukaryota > Viridiplantae > Streptophyta > Pinopsida > Cupressales > Taxaceae > Torreya > Torreya grandis. The sequence continues at coordinate 516,758 of JARHVA010000072.1, read as the reverse complement.
ACTCCTCTTGTAGATCCTTGAATGTGTCCTTTTATCATTCCTTTTAGAAGATATCTGACAATACATATAAATTATTGGCTGTCCTTAGAGCATCTACAATCAACTCATTTGAATCTTTTCTTCTAATCTCACAACATTTTGCATGAAACTTTAATGTGTATCCCTAATCACATATTTGACTTACACTAAATAGATTATGCTTAAGACATTTTACATACAAAACATTCTTAGTCTTGGTTCTACCATTATCCAAACTCAAAGTACCTTTTTTGGCTATCCTAGCAGTGGTTTTATCTCTAAATTTCACTGTGCCATCATTAATCTTCTTTAGAGTTATGAACTTACTCTTATCTCTTGTCATATGCCTCAAATATCCACTATCAACTAACCATGGCTGATCTTCATTTCTTACATTCAAAGCTATCTGAACCATCATAGAATCTTCAAGTTGTTTCATCTGTCACGAACATGTCTAAACCTTCTTCTTGATGAATGGAGCCTTGAAACTTTGGTCCTTCTTGATTGAATCAAACACACTTCTACAGTACCAAACTATGTGTTTGAAGTTGTTACATTTGCAACATATTATGGCCTCTTCACCAAATATTGAGAGGAGCAAAATAGTTGTAGCTTCTACTTGACTCTACATGATTTTCTGTCCTCTTATTTTTGAAATTGGTATCTCTTTTCTGACATTATAATTCCTTTTGACCATATCCATTACAATAAAAATAGTAACCATAAAAATAAGACATGTTTGTACATCTCTTACCTGATTGCCTTTTGTAGCTTTGTTCCCTCTAGCCTTCTTTGTTTGAAATGCCCTCTGTATTCTTCACTTCTTCCCTTTTTGTTTCCTCTTTTGTAAGAGATTCAACATAACTCTTTTTATTTTCAAATCTGATACCTATCTTATCTGAATTTGCCTTTTGGCTCTCTAATATCTTATTCAATATGTTAGTGCTATCTTCAAATTTTGAATCACTAACTACTTTATCATTGACTGCTTTCTCAATGTCTTCTTTTAAAGAGGTAATTTCAATAACATACCTTTCACATTCTTTTCTTACTTTTTGAAATTATGCTGGTATACCTTATTCATTATTCTTGGCTTCTTCCAAGTGTGTTGTTAGATCATCAATTACTTCCTTTGACTCCTTTTCATTTTTCTCGATTTGGTGCTTCAATCTTGTATTCTTCTTCTTAATAACCTCTAACTCTTTTAGGGCACAAATGAGTTCTCCTTCCAGATTCACTTCAGATTCCTCCTCCTCTTTTTCTTCTTGATCATCTATAGTTTTGCTTGCAGAGGCATCTTCATGTATGGCCATGAATAGAATATATTCTTCTTCTGAATCATTGACTCCACTATCTTTGACTAAGCTAGGATCTTTAGAATATAGGCTCTTCTTCTTGAACCCCTTCTTGAATATGATTTTAAAATTCTTCTTGTATGTAGAATTTCCTTCTTCATCATCATCATTACCCTTATTTGGTCATTTAGCTAAAAAATGTCCAATCTTTCCAAAATTAAAACATTTAAAAGGCAATTTTCCTTGATATTAACCTGTTCCCCTTTTCGACTTGTGAATGAAAAGAGCTTCATTGTTATCTTCATCATCACTGGAATGATCACTTGATTCTTAAATCTTATCTTTCTCTTTCTTTGATGTCTTGAAAGATGCTTCTCTCTTTGAGGGTTTATCTTGTTCAGTTTGCATCTCATATGCCGTAAGTATACCATGAAGCACATCCATCTTTAGCTTGGCTAAATTATTCATTTCCTCAATTGCCGAAACCTTTGCATCATATCTCATTGGTAGAGATCTCAAAACCCTTTATACGACCATTGAATCATCCAATGTTTCTCCAAGACCTTGAATATGATTTACTATTTGATCAACTCGCAAAAGATAACTTGTTTTATCTTCTTCTTCTTCTTCCATCTTAAAACTTTCAAACTATCTTCTAAAAGTCTGAAGCTTAGCTTGCTAAACCTTTCCATCACCTTTGTAAATATTCTCAAGTTTTACTCAAGTTTCATGAGCAGATTTACATTGCATAACTTTAACAAATTCAGATTCACATAAACCACATAAAATAGCATTTGAAGCTTTAGCATTACATTCACTTGACTTCTTTTCTGCTAGAGTAATTACAAGTGTTGGTGGCTCTTCATATTCCTCTACCATTGCTTTCCATTTGTTGAATCCAAGGGCCATAAAATAAGTCCTCATTATTATGCTCCAAAAATAATAATTCATCTCATCAAACAAAGGGGCCTTATTTGTAGAAAATTCTTCATGTGATCCAGCCATCATGCTTTCTCGATCTACCTTCAAGCTGTAAATTTTTTTCAAAAGGAACCTGCTCTAATACCAATTATTAAGCATGGGATATACCGAGGAGGGGGGGGTGAATCAATATATCATATATCTTATAAAACTTTCTCTTAATCAAATTCTACTTAACTAAAAATTCAAGATATGCAATAAAACTTAAACAATAAACACCACACAAAATAGAGAGAGACACTAGATTTAATGTGGAAACTCAACGTGAGAAAAACCACAGAGAACAATCTCAAGTATATGAATAAACATCAACTCAAACAATAATATTCACAAGCACCAACTTGTAGGAGCACCAACCCCTTTGCTAAGCACCAACTCATAGGAGCACTAACCCCTTTGTTGAGCACCAACACAACTATTCATGAGCACTAACTCACAGGAGCACCAACCCCTATGTTGAGTACCAACACAACAAAAAATCATGACTACCAATCCAAAAGAGCACCAACCCCTTTGTTGAGTACCTAAACAATAATAATTCATGAGCACTAACTCACAAGAGCACCAACCCCTTTACTGACCACCAACACAACAACAATTCGTGAGCACCAACCCACAGGAGCACCAACCCCTTTTGCTGAGCACCAACCCACAAGAGGACAAACCCCTTTATGTATACCACACAACTATCTCTCAATGTTTCTATCTTTAAAAATTATAATTCATTATAATATCTCTTTCCTCTCTCACCTTTGCTCTTCTAAGCTAGATATAAAAAATACAAATCATACTCATCTCTCCCATGGCTCTTCTAAGCTAGATATTACTATATCAAATCAAACTATATCTCCCATATTAAAAATGGCTTCTCAATCCTTTATTTATATATTTCCAAATGACTTTTGGCCTTCCCCCTTTGTGACCCTTCAATCCTCATAGAAAATGGTGCGAAACTTGCATGATTCTTCATATCCTTGCATTTGAAAAGTCATGTGGTGACCCTCCATAAGAAAAAACATCCTTTCCTCTTTTGTCCTTATCTTGGTGAATTTTTTTATTCCTCAAAGTGTCCCTTCATGATAAATTGTGCCCTTCCTCTTTTGTCTTCACTTGGTGACTCTTGGAATTCCCCAAGATGACTGTTCATGGGAAAATGCATCCCATTCTTCTTTTGTCTTTACCCCATGACTCTTTGACTTCTCCATGGGCCCTTATTTTATCTTATATGTAACCAAAAATATATTCATTAATATTGAATAAATATTAACAAACATTAGCTAAGATATAACTATTACAAACATCATTAAATGCAATGGGGCTTTTATCACCAATAATGCTAGACCTTTAACATCAATGACAATATTTCTAACAACTTATACCATGGATTACTCTTAGAGATGATTTAGACTAGATTCAAGGTGAAGTTATATGGATTTAACATAAACACAAGGGATATTTTGGTTCCTCCATATGACTTATAGTTTTGGTTTTATGGATTCCTGAAATTAGGTTAAAAATCAACATCTTTCTTGTATTGGGAAGGGCATTCTTGAGCCTAGAATGGGTGGTGGGTTTTTCAACCAGGCCAAATGAAAGTCCAAAAACCTAGTCCTATATGTTATCCACCCCTCTATACATGTTTTTAGTTCCTTTTGTCAACCAACAAGCACCAAAAATTGAGTTCTTGGACTGTAGCTTCAACTTTGACAATATTTGTTGTCAATGTTTTCATGCTCTGGAATAATAGAGAAAATACACTTGCAAGTGGAATTAGGTGTAAAAGTCATTAGAGATTATGTAATTTGAATATTTATATGTTTTTAACATGGTTTATTTTCACCTACCAGTCTAGGAGGTAAAATTACTAGATGGAGGTCAACAAGTTGTCTCTTGACTGTTAAAAAGTTATATTTTAGGACCCATTACTCCAACTTCTACCTTGGATTTATATGAAAGGTGATTTAAAATATATTAAAGGTGAATTTATAGGTATTTAACATATACATGAGGGATCTTATGGTTCCTCCATATGACTTACAATTTTAGTTTTATGCATGCCTAAAGTTAGGCTAAAAATCAACATCTTCCTTATATTATGAAGGGTGTTCTTGAGCCTAGAATGGGCGTTGGGTTTGTCAATTGGGCTAGATGGGAGGCCAAGAACCTATTCCTAGATGTTATATAACCATTATAACATGTTGGTAGTGCCATTTTTAATCCAACAAGCACCAAAAATATGAGTTCTTAGACTATAGCTTCAACTTTGACAACATTTGTTGTCAGTGTTTTCGTGCTCTGGAACAATAGTGAAAATGAAAGTATGGGTGGAATTGGGTGTCATTTTAATTATATCATGTGTAATTTTTCTATTTATATATGCTTAAAGTGGTGGATTTTCACCTGCCAATCTAGGAAGCAAAATTGCTAGTTGGAGTTCAACAAGTTGTCTCTTCACTGCCAAAAAGTTGCATTTTACGACTCTTTACTGAATCTTCTACCACTATTTTATTATAGGCAATTCAAACTATATTATGAGTAAAAATATAGGTATTTACCATTCACATGATGTATCTTATGGTTTCTTCATATGAATTATAATTTTAGTTTTATGCATGCCTAAATTTAGGCTAAAAATCGACATCTTTCTTGTATTGGGAAGGGCCAAATAGGTGGTGGGTTTGTCAACCAGGCCAAATGGGAGGCCAAAAACCTAGTTATAAATGTTATCCATCCCTTTATATGTGTTTTTAGTTCCATTTTTCAACTAAAAAACACCAAAAATTTAGTTTTCAGAAAATAGCTTCAATTTTGATATTATTTATTATCAATGTTTTTGTGCTTTAGAATAGTAGTGAAAATGAATTTGTGGGTGGAATTGGGTGTCATAGTCATTGTATCACATTTAATTTTACTATATATATATGTGCTCAAATTGGTGGATTCACACCTACCAATCCTAGAGGTAAAATTCTTAGTTGTAGGTCAACAAGTTGTCTCTTCACTACCAATCCTAGAGGTAAAATTCTTAGTTGTAGGTCAACAAGTTGTCTCTTCACTGCCAAAAAATTGCATTTTAGGACTCTTTATTGCAAATTCTGCCACATATTTATATTAGAGGTGATTAATAATATATTAGGGTTTAAATTATAAGGATTTAACATGAAAATTATGGATCTTATGGTTCCTCCATATGACTTACAGTTTTGGTTTTATGCATGCCTAAAGTTAGGCTAAAAATCAACATCTTTCTTGTATTGGGAAATGCATTCTTGAGCTTGGAATGGGTGGTGGGTTTGTTGGACAGGCCAAATGGGAGGCTAATAACCTGGTATTAAATGTTATTTCCCCCTTTATATGTGTTTTTAGTGCAAATTTTCAGCCAAAAAGCACTGAAAATTGAGTTCTTGGATCGTAGCTTCAACTTTGACAACATTTGTTGTCAGTGTTTTCATGCTCCAGAATAGTAGCAAAAATGCACTTTTAGGTGTAATTAGGTGTCACAGTCATTGGAGAACATTTAATTTGACTATTTAGATGTGATTTAAGTGGTGGATTTTCACTCGCTAGTCTTGGAGGCAAAATTTCTAGTTAGCAGTAAACAAGTTGTCTCTTCACTGCCAAAATGTTGCATTTTAGGACCCTTTACTGTAATTTCTGCCACAAATTTATCTTAAATGTGATTAAAAATATATTGAGGGTTCAATTATATGTATTTACCATGCATATGAGGGATCTTATTGTTCCTTTATATGACTTATAGTTTTGGTTTTATGCATGGCTAAAGTTAGGCTAGAAATTAACATCTTTCTTGTATTGGGAAAGACATTCCTATGCCCAAAATGAGTGGTGAGTGTAGACACTGAAATCATGTCTACCCCTTGGTCCTTTCTCCCTCCTAGTCCCCTTTGGTCCACTTAACCACTCCTAGCCCATGTTTTATTAATTTGAAATAAATATCCTATTTTAAATTAATAAAATCCCTTTTCCCTCTCCTTGCCACCTCACCACCCTTGGATACCCTTCTTGGATTCCCTTCATTCCCCACATGGCCAATATTAATGCCTAGAGTCCCATTCAAACTTCTCCCTTTTAACCTCTCGCCCATTTTAATCCTCTTCGACCGTTTCTTCCTTAGACTCGCTGACTCGACAGTTGGGAAAACAGACGAAAGGCTATTTTTAGCCTTTTTCCTAGTTTCCAGCCGCCGACGTCGGTCAACTGTCGACCGACGTCAGTGATATTGCCGCCATCGGCAGCCTTCTTAATGGATTTTTACATCCGTTATCCACCTCTTCACCCCTGCATTTCATCAGACTCTAGTATCTTTGCATCCGACTGAATCAATCCATTCCTTTACTCTGCTACTCTGCCAATCTTCAAACCAAGCCTCTCACTCTCTCCCTCAAGTGTAGCAATAGGAATTTTGCCTTCAGCAACTCCATCAGCAACAGGGATTTCACACCAATGGCACCAACAATAGGTACACTAGTCTACAACACTCCTTTAGCCGGCCATAGGTAAGTATTATGTTTGTACTTTCATTGTGTTTTCTAGTCATTTGCTTCTAAGTATTATGAACTAGATTCAACACTTACTATCCCTAGACTAGACCAGACCTGAATCCTTATTTCCCTGTCTCCCTATTGGCCTCCTCTACCCTTCTATCCATTTGACATTCTATCCATTTGAGTCCCCTGTATCTCTACACAGACCCACAGACCATTAATTAAAACTAGACTCTCAGACCCAGACCCCCAAACCATTCAACCAGGCCCAAACTCTATCTCAGACGCATCCACAGACCAAAACTCATCCAGACCTTATCCACAGACTATTGCCCTGATCGATGTCGGCCACTACCCTAACTGACGTTGGCAGAATAACCGACGTCGACAGACCTCAACAATCGACGCCGGTAGGACCACCGACGCCGGCGACTGTGACCAGTCCGACAACATCTTTCAGGTAAGCCTTTGCTTCCATTTTCCTTTTCAGTCTTTTATCATTTCAATATTTTAACATTATGCTATTTATCAGACATCCTTTTTATCGACTAGTGGGTTGATATCCCTTAAGGAAGTCTTCATACTTCTGGGATCAAGCTTTTGCTTGGCAACCCACCATCTCCTCATCTAACGCCTTCTTTGTCTTAGTCTCTTTCTCTTGCAGGTGTCATCCTCCACAACCAAAGAGGAGTTCTCACAGCATCTAGATTATAATGTGCATGACTACATCTAGGTACATACAAGCCTTGACCATTTCTTCTCAGTTTCTTAATTCTCTCTTTGAATGTAGAAAGCGAAAATAGCATAGAAACATTCTGGCACACCCCGTGGGACCTTAGGTTCTTCCTTGGGTTCCTTTTCTTTTCGTTCATATAGGGTGCATTAGGATCCTCCCTTTTCACCTCATTCTTCTCTTTTAAATGACATCATAAGCAGGAATTAAAAAAAAAATTCTTTTCTTTTCTTGCATTTCTAGACTAGTCAAAAATCATATCATTCAACCCTTTCTCAACTTATTTTCATCCGAACTTAACATTTCGACTTGGGGCTTAAAACATGTTGCATTGCATTTCTGCTTGCTTGCATTTCTTAGTCCACACTTAGTAATTAACAAACTACATATTGAATTAATCGTAGATCACTTGATGTTACACAATCGAACCACTTGCACCAAATCAAACATCAAACTTACCTAAGACAAGGCCCGACTGGGATTTCATCCCCTAGCGGATACCTTACCCATCTCGGCGATCCTACTTGGATTTCATCACCAAGGGGAAAGCCCACTCTGTTCTCTGGCAGAGTCTAATCTCTAGGGAAAGTATATTTTGGCTAAGCGAGACCAGCTTATCACTGGACTCGTGAAGTGAGGGGAGCTTGCTCCTTAGCACCAGGCCATGTACAGAACCTAACCTAGACTTCTTGAGCACCTAAACAAAACATGAAATCATCCATAGACTACCTCTTCTAGGACCCCTCTAACAGCCAGCCTCCCAAACATCACTTTAAGGCATAAGCCATAGGATTCTAAAAAGTTAATTCTTAGGATTTAATGCTTAGGGCCTGTCTGTCTCCATCTCTATTTTTCTATTCCTATCTGGTTTTTTGAGCTAGTGAAGATGTTCTTCTTCCTTTTTTCCAAGAATCTTCAAATTTTTTGAGTTTATAAAAACCACAGTCACCGGCATCAGATTTACCACCAACGTCGGCCACCTTCATCCACCGGCATCAGTTATCTGACCAACGTCGGCCATATTTTCTCACCGACATTGGTTCTTCAACCGACGTCGGTCACTGTCACAGTCCTTTTTTCCAAAACAGCAGCCTAAAACCCAACCCTTTTTTTTCCAAAACCTCATTATGAGTTTCTGAAACTGAAAAAACATAGTTTCTGGAACCTGACCCTCTTCTTGCCTTGAATGGTTTTGACGCACAGTCAAACCAAGGCTCTTCTTGACCACGCTCCCTCGTCCATAACTAGTCCTATAATGGAGTTCCACTCGAAGACTGAAAGAACTCCTACCCTGACTCAGATCCCCATCATCCCTGAAGGGGACCAAGATTTTGAAAGATTCTTAGACCTCAATGTCAAAGCCCTCCAAGACTATCTTGTGAGAAACCCAATGCGAGACCTTTCGGGTGAAGCGGCGGTGACATCGACACCATTTGCTACCCAACCTTTTATGACCCAGCCTTTTGCCTCAACCATTAACTCGACCATGGACAATATGCAAAGTTTGGCCTCCACATTTATTTTTAGACCAACCTCCATCGGGGTTCCATTACCCCCTCAACCACATGCAATTCAAACAAGTTCTAGATCATACCAAAACTTGATTGTCTCGACCCCTCACACTCTTGTGTCCATAAATGTAGGAGTGTCTACCTCCCTTTCTACTAGTGCCATCATGCAACCACCTTTGGCAGTATCTAATCAACTTATACCTTCTACTTTCATAACCCAACCACACTTGGCCTCTACATCTATCCCTACGACTAGTCATCCATACGTTGCGCCCCTACAACCGCAACCAACTACATTGTATGCCTCCTCTAGCCTCTTTCAAGTGCCCTACAACCTAGGGGTGCCCCGTCTGCCAATCCGTCAGTAGATGTCATCAAAATGTTGATGGATAAAATGTCCAGTCTCGAGACCTCTATCTCTGGTTCACGCAATGCTCTCTCGTATGACCAAATTTGCAACGAGCCCATCCATCCTTCCGTCCCTATTCGACCATACCCCAACCAATGAGAGCTTCCTAAATTCACTCACTTCTAGAGTAAGGAGGACCCACAACAACATCTATGGGCATTCAGACATGCCTACTATCTTATAGCGCATGATGATGCATTACTTTTACGCACATTCCCCATGTCGCTTGCTGGCCCTGCCCTTGACTTGTATAGCTCTCTTGCCAGACATTCTATCTTTTCATTCATTCAACTTGCCCAATTATTTCTCAACCATTTTTCTATCAACATCACCAAACAAGTCTCAATCACAGACCTCTACTCCATCAGGCAATTCGACGATGAATCAATAGTTGATTTTGTCACCCGTTGGAGAGGCTTGATTAACCAGCTCTCCTTCTCCTTGCCTCAACCTGAGCTCATCGAGCTCTTTTCTCGAGCATGTGCCAGGCACATCTCTTCTACCTTGTGGATTCAGACATTCTACACTTTTGACGAAGCTTTCACCATGGCTCGAAAGCTTGAACTCTGCGCCATTGAAGAGGATAAGGTCAAATTGCATAATACCAATGCAAAAACCAATGACCCTTCTTCTTTCAGACCTTCTTCTTCTACCAAATCCAAACCCAAAGGAGTGGCCAACACTATGGTCATTAGATCACCATCCTCGATGACAACTAATTACTCTCAACCTTCTACATCTCCAAGTATCACCAAACAATTCCAACAATGGTACATCCAGCGTTCATACACTCCGCTTAGAGAATCATACGCTTCTGTTTTGGAAAAACTTGTCAAGCAGGGGGTCCTCAATCTCCCTCCAATCTGACCACCTCAATTCGACCCTTCAAAATCCATCCCTACATGGTATAGGGAGGCTGACTTCTGTCACTTTCACCGTGTCCACGGCCATGACATCGACAATTGCCAAACTTTCAAGAAAATCATCCAAGACATGATCAACAAGGGGGATCTTATTTTAGATAACCCGAATGCGCCTCCCAGCTAACACACCAACATCTTCAAACAACCATTTCCAAACCATCCACCTACTCAAAACAACGTCTAGACCATGGCTGATAGCTCCCATGAGCATGATATTCACACAATCAACACTATCTTGCCTCTTGTCCCTGACCAACCTCCTCCATCACAGGATGAAGAACTTTCTTCTCCTATTAGTCCTCCATCTACCTCTCTTATACTAGAGGATGCCTTGACCATGCCAATGCCATTAGCCCTACCTTCATCCGAAGACCCTACCTTGCCTACTCCTCAAGCACAAATAGAAGGCACCATCATCCCTACCTTCTACCCTCTTGAGGAGCCACACTCTCTTATTTCTTCTCCACCAGGAGAAGAACCAGTCTCTTCACCCATTTCGATTAAGGAAGACCCAGTCACGGTTTCCTCTTGCTTTTTGCCTGAGATTACTACATCTCACTCACCTCCATCCATATCTGAACTCAAACCCACATCTAACCTCGCCTCACACAAAGGTGGCCCTCAACGCAAACCAAAGAAGGCCACTAGACCACATCAGAGAACTCCTCCCCCACCTTCCTCATTACCTTCAATCTTGGGCCCGCATTCGTCCACATTAATAGGAGTTCTTCCTACTCCCATACTTCACAGAGGCAAGTCGCCTTCATTACTCCCTCAACCCCTCAGACATATATCTCCTCTAAACCATTGATCTATGCCTCTTACGCCTCTCAAACCAAAGTCATCAACCCCCACTATAACAAAACATCCAGACCCATCAGCGGGTTCTTATGCCTTGCTGTTACGGCAATTATTGCAGTCCTCTCGCATCAATCTCTTGCCTCTTAAACCATATCAATTTCTCAGACCAAAACTGCCTTGGTTCGATGACACTCGCATTTGTGCATATCATCGCACGCCTGGGCATGACACTGAGCATTGTTGTGCCCTCAAGGTTGCCATTCGCCAATGTCTAGGGAATGACACCCTTCTTCTCGACCACATCATCAATAAACCTTCAACACCACCCCACTCATCAACTCTCGGATCAAGGCCATCTTGGTTCGACAACTCTAAATTTTGCCACTATCATCACACTCTGGGACATGACACTGAGCGTTGTTGCACTCTCAAAGCTGTCATTCGTCAACATCAGAAAAAGGATTCCCTTCTCATCAAGGACCCTCTTGACCACCTCTTCGACAAATCATCAACACCAACCCATGCTTCTCAAACCTTATCACCTAAATCAAGATCTTCATGCTAGACTATGGTCCCTTTACCACCTTTGACCCCATTATTCGACATCAACACAGTCAATCTGACCACCAAGCCTCAACCGACCTTGACCAATCTATCAAATCTTCCCCCTAGCCACTGGGGGAATTCAACTTTCATCCAAGCCTCGACTAACCTTTCAACCCAATCTCGACCAAATATCAATCACTCTTTTAATCCCAAACCTTGACTACACATTCAACCCAGCCTCGACCAGTCTCAACCAAATCAATCAACCAACCTTTTCACCCAATCAATCAACCAAGCTTCAACTAGTCTCGACCAAATTCGACCAATCATCGACCCAATACTAATTTCAACCCAACCATCAACCAAATATCAACAAATATCAACCAGACATCGACCAATCATCAATCCAAGACCTCAACCAAACATTTGACCAACTTTGACTAGATAGTCGACCAAACGTTGACCAAGTCTCGACCAACCATTAATCAACCTTCCTATCATAACCTCGACTAGACCTTGACCACACATAGTCCAATCATCAATCAACCTTCCTATCATGACCCTGACTAGCAGCAACCAAACCTTGACCAAACTTCAATCATCAAACATCAACCAACCAAGCACCTATCACTTCTTCAAACCATCATCAATCAACACGTGACCAATATGGAGCAAAGTAAACGAGGCAAGTTTGCCCCTAATTGGCTTAGACCTTTCATTATCACGCACAACTATGGATTAGGGACGTATCATTTGTCTTCTCTCGATGAACAACCAGAACCTGAGCCTCTTAATGTGTTGCATCTGTGACCATTCTACTGTTAGTCGAATACTCATCCACTTGACATTTACCTTGAGCTCGTCCCTTGAGCAATCCCCATCCTCTTAGTCCTCATTCCTTTCAACCCTACTCCCCTTAACAATTCCTATATACCCCTTTTATATAGTATGGATGCTTTGTCCTAATAAAAGGGAGCCCTTGACCTTCTATAATCTTGTCCATGACTCACATTTCTGTCAAAATAAATCAAGATGCCAAAATATCCAAGTTCACACAATGAAATCAAAAAGCAGACTGCGCCCTCGAAGGACATCTATACTATCATTGCTGTAGCTAATAGACTGCTCCCTCGAAGGACAGCTATTCAAAAGCCCTTATAAATAAAGCAAAATATAGGCCACTCCCTTGAAGGATGGCTATGACTAAATCTTGCTATAAACAACACTTTCTTAGAAGCTTCCCACATCGATCAGCTTCACAAATGACCACCAAGCAAATGACATCTCTATGTAGACTTCCCGCATTGATCAGTCTACACAAAAAAAAAATCAAAAAATCAAAAATCATGGACTTGGCTTGTAGTTGTCTCAGGATCTCCTATAAAAAGGGGCAAAGTTATCTCTGCTCTAAAACGGGTTACCCTATCCTCCTCCTATCACTTGCTCAAGGGACTTCGAGCTCACTTTAATGTCAAAGTGATTCGATTACCTCTCTAACACAACATATGGTCAATGATGTCATGCATGAATGGGGCTCTTGGTTCTAACAACCCCTATCTATGCTATCATTCTGGTCCTTGTCAATGAAAGAGCAATATGCCTTTCACTTTTTCTACACTTTGGTCACATTCAACTTCATCACTTGTCAAACCTAATCAACTCAACTCAACTCTTTTTTCAGGCCACTCCCATAGCCTATTCACATAGTTTCTATGGACACCAATACACATGGAAACTATCGACCAGACACAATTTATGTTAAGCATAAACCAATACTTGCTGAAGCATAAATAGACCTCAATTCATTTTTAGCATACGTCCATCACGACTATGGACAATTTCTAGGAATGAAAGACCCCTCAACCAATGTTACAGAATACACCATTTGGAAAAGGCTATAACATCTTTTTCTCTTCATCATTTCGACACATGACCAAACCAATCATCGACCAATCTTCTCAACTAATTTAAACTACATTGGTCTGAGGCCCTAAGACCAGGGCTATGTAGGTAGCACTCAGATGACACAACATCTTTTGGGGTTAGCTCAACCACCCTCATTTGTTTGTCTCTCTGATGGACAAACCTTCTTTCCTCCTTTTGACCATGACCTTGCCCTCGACCAAGACCAATTCCATCCCTTTGACCCTTCCTTTTAGGGAGAACTACATTGGCCTGAGGCCCTTCACACAAGGGCTATGTAGGCAGCACTCAGATCACATAACATCTTCTGAGGTTAGCTCGGCCACATCCTTTCGTCCATCCATCCACCTTGACTAATGACCATTGGAGATCATGCCTATCTCCTTCGACCTTAACCACTTCCAAAGCCACATTGCCTTGGTTGTTTTTTACATGTATGCTACCTCACGACTAGTTAACAACATTGTGCACAAACTATTTTTGACCTTCACAAGTATAGGATTGCAAGCCAGTTGATCTGCACTACTTGTGACATTTTCATATTTCTAGGAGCACTTCTTGAGCCTAGGATACCTAGAACACGATGACCATTTAGAGCTTTAGCTTAGATTGAATAACCCAATCAGTAGATGACTAATTACTGGGGCTCGGTTATTTCAATTTTGGCACTCCTCGACCCTTGACCTGTGACAATTTGACCTGACCATCCTGTGAAGTGGTACGCGCGCAATCACAACTTTTGCAACATTCACCCTCACCCCTTTTTCATCCACTCTTTGTCAAATCAGCACCCGATTCTAGGTTCCCTTCCCTCGACTCCTGCTTTGAGGGGGAATACCTCATCTATAATCGGGGCAATTAACCACTCCTATTTTTATCTTGCAGTTCACTTGAACAACCAACAAGACGAAATCAACCTTATCCCACCCCTGGGGTAATCAACTCCTATTTTTGTCTTGCAGTTCATCTAAAACAACCAACAAGACAAAAAGAGGCAAATGTAGACACCGAAATCGTGTCTACCCCTTGGTCCTTTCTCCCTCCTAGTCCCCTTTGGTCCACTTAACCACTCCTAGCCCATGTTTTATTAATTTGAAATAAATATCCTATTTTAAATTAATAAAATCCCTTTTCCCTCTCCTTGCCACCTCACCACCCTTGGATACCCTTCTTGGATTTCCTTCATTCCCCACATGGCCAATATTAATGCCTAGACTCCCATTCCAACTTCTCCCCTTTAACATCTCACCCATTTTAATCCTCTTCGACCATTTCTTCCACGGACTCGCTGACCCGACAGTTGGGAAAACGGACGAAAGGCTATTTTTAGCCTTTTTCCTACTTTCCAACCGCCGACGTCGGTCAACTGTCGACCGACATTGGTGATATTGCTAGCATCAACGGCCTTCTTAGCAGATTTTTGCATCTGTTATCCACCTCTTCACCCCTGCATTTCATCAGACTCTAGTATCTTTACATCCGACTGAATCAATCCGTTCCTTTACTCTGCTACTCTGCCAATCTTCAAACCAAGCCTCTCACTCTCTCCCTTAGGTGCAGCAACAAGAATTCTACCTTCAGCAACTCCATTAGCAACAGGGCTTTCACACCAGCATCACCAACAATAGGTACACCAGTCTGCAACACTCCTTCAGTCAGCCACAGGTAAGTATTTTGTTTGTACTTTCATTATGTTTTATAGTCATTTACTTCTAAGTATTATGAACTAGATTCAGCACTTCCTATCCCCAGACCAGACTAGACCCAAATCCTTATTTCCCTGTCTCCCTATTGGCCTCCTCTACCCTTCTATCCATTTGACATTCTATCCATTTGACTCCCCTATATCTCTGCACAGACCCACACCATTAACCAAAACCAAACTCTCAGACCCAGACCCCCAAACCATTTAACCAGGCCCAAACTCTGTCTTAGACTCATCCACAGACCCATCCACAAACCAAAACTCATCCAGACCTTGTCCACAGACTACTGCCCTGACCGACGCTGGCCACTACCCCAATCGACGTCGGCAAAATAACCGAAGTCGGCAGACCTCAACAACCGACCCCGGTAGGACCACTGACATCGACGACTGTGACCAGTCTGACAACATCTTTCAGGTAAGCCTTTGCTTCCTTTTTCCTTTTCAATCTTTTATCATTTCAGTATTTTAATATTCTGCTATTTATCAGACATCCTTTTTATCGATTAGTGGGTTGATATCCCTTAAGGAAGTCTTCATACTTCTGGGATCAAGCTTTCGCTTGGCAACCCACCATCTCCTCATCTAACGCCTTCTTTGTCTTAGTCTCTTTATCTTGTAGGTGTCATCCTCCACAACCAAAGAGGAGTTCTCAAAGCGTCTGGATTATGGTGCGCATGACTACATCCAGGTACATACAAGCCTTGACCATTTCTTCTCAGTTTCTTAATTCTCTCATTGAATGTAGAAAGTGAAAATAGCATAGAAACAGTGAGTTTATCAACCAGGATAGATGGTAGGCCAATAACATAGTCCTATATGTTATGAACCCATCTAAACATGTTGGTAGTTCCAATTTTCATCTAACGAGCATCAAAAATTGATTTCTTGGATTGTAGCTTCAACTTTGATAATATTTGTTGTCAGTGTTTATGTACTCCAAAACAATAGTGAAAATGCACTTGCAGGTAGAATTAGGTGTCAAAATCATTATATCACATGTAATTTTCCTATTTATATGTGAAAAAAGTGATGGATTTTCACCTTCCAATCTTAAAGGCAAAATTGTTAGTTGGAGGCCAACAAGTTGTCTCTTTACTACCAAAAAGTTATAGTTTAGGACCCTTTACTGCAACTTATACCATAGATTGATCTTAGAGAGGATTCAAAATAGATTTGGGGTATAATTAGAGGGATTTAAAATACACACAAGGGATCTTACATTTGATTCATATGATTTATATTTTTGATTTTATGCATGCCTAAATATAGGCTAAAAATCAACATCTTTCTTGTATTGAGAAGGGCATTCTTGAGCCCAAAATGGGTCATGGGTTTGTCGATTTGGCTAGATGGGAGGCCAAGAACCTAGTATAGACATTATTGAACCCTTTGGATTTGTTGGTAGTTTCAATTTTTATCCAAAAAACACTGAAAATTGAGTTATCATACCGTAGCTTCAACTTTGACAACATTTATTGTCAGTGTTTTCGTACTCTAGAATAGTAGTAAAAATGCACTTACAGGTGGAATTAGGTGTCAAAGTCATTTGAGAACATGTAATTTTCCTATTTATATGTTTCAAAAAAATTTTATTTGAGCTTGCCTATCCTGGAGGCAAAACTGCTAGTTGGAGGTTAACAAGTTATCTCTTCACTACCAAAAAGTTGTATTTTAGGAGAGACAATGCATGGTAATAAGTATATGATGGCATGAATATAACTAAAAAAGATAATTTGGAGAATAAGATCCCTTAAAAATATATATAAGAAGTATCAGTTAAGTGTAAATGATGGTAGATGATGGAAAATCTTGCATTCTTGCACACAGGTAGGTTATGATAGATAGGTTTGTGAACCTATGCTTGGATAATGATCAAAAATCTTACAAGAAGAGCCTAGTAAAGGACATAGTGTGGAGTGTTTAATCAGATGAAATTTTATCCTCTCAATAGAATAAAAAATTGTTTGAAACCCAAAGGTAACAATGCCAACTTTCAGATATTGTATAGGCAACACTATGATAGTAAATGTGTCATTCCATAAATATAAGGAATTAAGACTTGATAAAGGGAATTTAATAGTATTAAAAGGTGTATTGAGAGTGATAAAACATAAATGAGTCCTTGTGTTATCTTATATAGTGTTGTAGATCAAATACACAATAATTTAGTATCACCCCTAGTGTACACAGTTAATTTTGGCCCATAATCAATTGAAAAATTGATGTTTTAAGCCTAGAACAAATCAGGGAAGGGTTATAGCCTATTTTATGAGGTAGAGGATATTATGAAAGAAATTTTGGTGAGTATTTGAGCCTTTGAAACATTTTATAATTCAAGATATATAATTTAAATTTATTAAAGGGTTTGTATAGGGCCTAAAATCCCTAGAGCTAGGGTTTAGGAAAATTTGAGAGATGTAACCATCAGAATGGGTCCAAATTTTTTAATATTTCATAATTTTATGTGTTATAACTAATGAAAGTGGTTTGGGAATCACAATGTATAGATAGGTATTGTTTTTAGGATTGTAGGGTTAGAATAGGCCTAATTAGGCCTAGTTTGGGGGTTTCTTTCAAAGCAAGTGATAATTAGGAGAAGAGTAAAGTGTTGTAACTTTATTAAGATTTGAAGGGTGACAGAGGGTTCCCTAAAGTGTTCTTATATCTTCAAGAAAGGACATAGGTTAATCAAACAAAGGGGAAAATAGTGAAAATAGGGATATAAGCCTAGACAAAGTACTATGACTTTGAGGTGTAGCAAGAATGGAACAAAGTTTTTGGTCACTTGAGAAGGGTTTATACAAGTGCATCATAATCACTTAAAACCATCAATGTAATGAATTTGATTCTTATCAGCTTAAACAAAGGAGTGGTCCTAGAGACCTAATGGGATACATATTATGGATGATAATGAACACCTAAAGAGAAGTATTGAAAAGTGAAGTAGGTTTAGCTGAAAGAGGTTTGGGTAGGACTGCTTTAACCATTTAAGACCATTCAAGTATTGTGATTTTACTGTTGAAACCTAAAGTGAGATTTGGTCCTTAGAACCCAAGGGGTTGTGCCTAATCAAAAATAGTGAAGAGACTACAAGAAAGTTTGTCAATAAACTAATGTAAGGAGGTAGAGAATGATTGAAATTTATAATGAATTATAACACCATCAAGAAAATTGTCTCTATATATTCAAAAAATAGGTACATGTGTTAAGTGACTATTAAGCCCAATAATCAAAAAGCAATTTTGCATTAGGAAGGGAATCTTGAAGATAAAGTCATTAATTAGATTGAAAATAGTAAGAATGATGATTTTTATAATTATCCTCAATTATATGCATCATAAATTAATGCAAAAGATGATGATGACTCATTTGTGAAATTTGACCAAGTAGACGTGTCACTAGCTTTTGCCAAAATGGGCCTATAGGCCAAAATTTGTCAGATCTAATCACAACATTTTGTGGAGAGGATAAATATGATATAATATACCCATTAAATATATTTTTTAGAATTTTTTACAATGGAAACTATTCACTATTTTAGTACATTCAACCATATGTCAAATTATGGTCAACATTGGAGCCTACCTTGGAGAAATTGGTTAGTTTGGGGCATCTAAAGGTTGAGTAAAAGAACAAAATTTGGTAATATCCCATGCCATATTAAATATCATAAAGAGAGTTAAAGTTCCCATTGTTTTGACACAATCCTCTTGCAATCAAGAATCTAGCTATTGGAGATTTCTAGAAGTTTTGTCAGTTCTGGATGCTAGGAAGCCATTCAGGCATTGGAGAGGTATTAAAACCATAAAATATTATTTTTTAAACCTATATTTTCCTATATAATTGATCATATTTATCTTTTTTTATGAATTTTTTTAAAGAAAGACAAGTTTTGGCATGAAGGAAGTATGCAAGCAACTCAAGGTAAATTGTGGTAAAAAGGGTCTACAGGGCAAAGTACATATCCAAATGAATTTAAACTTGGTAAAATTGGTATTAATTACCTAATATATGTATATATAATATTTTTAATGTAATATGACAAGTGTAAGTGATCTCTATGTTGTCACATCCCCCTCCATGTCTCATAATGGTCATTATTCATGCAAGCATACCTTTTGGAGTTTCAAGGTGTGTTCGAGGGTTCAAATATTAGATAATTATTTAAGAAGTATGGTAATATGGTTTAAAACATATTATACACATTTAAATTGTGTTCACCCTCAAAACTTCATGCAATCCCCATAGGCAGGCTCAAATCCTCGCATGCAGTCTCAAAGGCATAAAGGCAAAGTTGGTTTTTTGATCATTAGAAAGGTGTTATGAGAAGTTTTATATGTCATGAGTATTTTTTAAAGATAATAATATCAGTGGGAAGTTTAAATTAGTCCTTTGGAGAGTATGTACAAGGCATGGGAAACCCTATATTAGCAAGCTTCAAGCATTTTTGAGAGATTTAACCATGAGAATTTAATGAAACTTTATAATCTTGCTCCCATATACATGTACAAGGTGAATCAAAAGGTTTTAACCTAAGATTTTATATTTGTGTATAGATTCTAAGATTGAGGGTTTAGAATAGGGCTAATTAGGCCTAAATGAGGGTAGGCTAATGAAGGAAGTGATAGTTAGAGGTGGAGTTGGGCTATGAAATTTAACATAGACATGGAAAAAGATAGATTTTACCTATAAATTGCCTTATAATCTCTTGATCACTCATAATTTTTTTTTACAAGGTAAAATATAGTAAAAAAAGGTTACAAGCCTTAAGAGATCATTGTGTCCATAAGGTGTGGAATGAGATTCAAAGACTATTTTAGTACTTGAAGAGGGTTATACTAGGTATGTTATGATCATATAAGACCATATGTGACAATAAGTTGAGCTCTCGAAACATACACCAAGATTTGGTCCTTGAGGCCCACAGAAGGCGCTTGGAAAAAATTAGAAAGAGATTGAGAGGAAGTTTGTGAATGAGACATAAATGGAATGAGGTAAAGGATGTATAAACAGAGGTCAATGCCATCATGGAGGTGATAATAAGAGTAAAAGGAATAAGTAATAGGTGTAAGAATCTAAATTAAACCCAAAGAATCAAAAGAGGAGCTAGGTTGTGAAAGAAGATTCAAATCAAACCATAGCAAGTGAATGTGATCAGTTGGGTTTAGAACCAGCTAATGAAGTTTTTTTAGACTTCTCCTTCATACCTTTGCATCAACATACAAACATAAATCAAATTCAATCATTGATATTATTTATTTCTTATAAGGGTCTCATTTTCAATGTTATCCTAACAAGTTATTCTCAATCTCATAACATTTGTAATCCTTAAGAATACTTTGAAACCAATCATTCATAATATTATGAATATAAGTGACTCAAACAAGATTTAGCTCATTAATTTTCTTAAATATTCATGTAAAAAATAATAATTCTATGCATGAATTCCATATATAGGCATACAATGTCAATAATACATGCATTGCCATATAGGCATACAAAAAATTACATCATGTCTAACAACATAGTATCTAATGTCAGCTGAATACATCATTTATGCATGTACAATGCCAAAAATGCGTACATTTCCATATAGGCATACAAAAAATTACATCATCTACAACATCTTAATCATTAAATAGTCTCCCTCTCTTTCCCTTCTTTGAAGAAGACTCTCCTTGGGATGCCCTACTTGTAGATGGAGATATCCTAAATGCCTTGGATTTATCCAAGCTTTGACTATGGATACTATGCTCATAACTTACTTTTGGTTGAAACTTTTCAAATAAAAAAAATATTATAAAATTATCAAGTATACATGAAACCAAGTTAAGAAACTCATGTTTTAAACTAGAATAAAAAATCATTTAAACATGCACCTACCACAATATCATGGCCCTCCTCAATTTATTGTTGACACTCAAATGGGTTAGTGCCAAGTTTAACTACATGAATAGGTATGTCAAATGATGAATAAAAATGAGGATCTATCATATTAGTCATCTAAATTAGACTATAAAATGTCATATGACAACCTTACATACATAGTATATTTGTGCATATAAGTTATATTTGCCAAAGTATATAGTAAAATTATTAAAGCAAAAGTACTAAATTATAATTTAAAATTACAAGTGAAGATACATACTTCAGTGAGTGTCTATGTAGATGACATTGTAGTAGTAATGCCGGAGTCTTTCTTAACTTGTAATGATGGAGGAGTGTCCACCTTAGTCATTAGTTGAACAAACAACCTAATAATTAATAACTTGGGAAACTCATGGATTAAACAAGTTGATAACAAACTTAGTCTTGCATAAGATATGAAAAAATATAATGAGGTCATGAGAAGCATGAATTTGAAAAGTGGATATGTGCAACATGTGACTTTTAACACCACACTAAAGGAACAAATGTTAGTTTCATGAGGGATAATGGCAAGACAAGGGAGGATTTTTGAGTGAATTTTGGGAAATTGAGTCATTGAATGTAAGTTAGGTGTTGAAACATCCTTGATATGCACCTATATACATTGGTTTAGATGCTTGTATATCTTTTTTGAGGTGTATTTTGGATTTTGACCTGATTACTTGGTCATTAGGCCTAATGGTCTTAAGGTAATGACTTGGTATAGTTGAAGATAGTCTTATGAGCTATGGTGTCTAAATTGATTTATTTTTAAATTTTGATCATGTTAACACCTTGAATACTTTGATTACAAAAATTCATTACTTTTTATTCCAATTGAGTATTGGTGTGATCAACAATCCCTTAGAAATAGTCATTGTGATAAGACAAGCAACCTGTATAGGTGTTTGTTGAGAAATTTGTAAACTACGTTTTAATCAGGTTAAGACACCTAGAGTGATAGGTTGTTTTTATGGGGGACATCTATACTTGAGCCTTTTAAGAGTGTTTATAACCTTATAAAATAGGTCTCATCAAAATCTAAAGAAACATATAGAAAATAGAACTAAATATTATAGAGCTAAGAGTGAGTGGACAATCTTATTTACAAGTGCATGATTGTGGTTGCCCTATAGGTGACATTAGGTTGACTATCTATCCTTAGATTGGCCTCAATTTTTACAAGGGAATGTATATATGTATATAGTGCAAGTAGGTTGTGGTTAATAAAGGGTGCTATAGTCTTGTTGACACTCAATATTCATTTTAGGGGGGACTTTCCTAATGAAAGGTGTTATATAGTCTTATAGAATTGACATGTCACTCGAGTGACAAAAGTGCATGGATATAGATAGGCCCTCTCCCCCAACTAGATATAGTAGGTCTTTGGGCCCTCTATGTATGTGATGTTAACAAACGACAAAACTCCATCTATCTATATGGGGTTGAGGTCCCCTATTTGTATATGGTCGCAAGGCCTATGCCATATACATATAGGCTATAGTTTATAGTTGATAATCTCCCAACAAACTATTGGGATCTAATGGAAGCTTTCCCAACAAACTAATGGAATTGACTAGGTACAATGGGATTAAGAGGCTATTCTATTTAAATTTATAACTCTATAGATATATATGAAATTATTACGCTTGGTTGAAATTGATGGGAATTGAATTGCTAGCTATCACCATTTTGGATATTGATCATATATATTGAACTACTATATGTGATTAGGATAACAAGGAATCAAGTGGTTGGTTATGAGGCTAGTATTTAAAAGAAAGGAGTGGTGTGTATATTGATGAAGACATGCTATGCTCGATTGGGAAATTGATAGAAATATATTGTACCAAATAAATTTTATCAAATGAATTATATATATATATATATATATACACACACACTTCCAATCCTGTTGATTGGGATTAACATGTTATGGGAACTACATATAATGGGATATCAAGCAAATTTTCAACTCGCTATTTCGGTTATTGAAAACATAGTTTGAAATTTGAAATAAAAGCAAAAAAGTTGAGATGGAGGATGAGTTTCTAACAATACACCAATCCATGTTAATACATCAAATAATAAAAATTCCAAAAAAATTATATTAAGTATTATATATATATATTTTTAAAATATACCAATGATGCAATTAAGGTGTATGAATGTACATCTAGAGTATATAAGATTCACTTAAAATTTTACCTCTGTAAATATATATGGTGTCGTAATGACATGGATAGATGTAGTAGAGGTTGGCCCAGTACCTAGTTGTGATGTTGAAGGCAACGTCTCCTCCTAGAAAATAAAAAATACATATATATATTATTCAATTTAAATGTGTAAATTATTTTTTTACCTTTTTAATTTGTAAATATAACTTAAAAATTTAACATTAAATTTATATAAAATATAATTGAATGTGTGTAGAGACTCCCAATGTATCCAAAAAAAATGTGTGTGACAACAAATCATTAGTCAAGACCATATCCTCCAAGCCCCCTAAAATTCCACCATCATCATCTAAAGGTCTAGTGCATATAACACCATAACATCTACATGGGTGGGGTTAGGTATGACCACTAGCTAGAGTATTTTGAGCATCTATCTCTGCAAGTCTACTCATATGATGAACACATGTATTAGTAAGTGCAATAATTGCATGACAAGTGTCTATCTCCACAACCTCCTTCATTATAGAGGGAATCTCCAGATGAAGTGGCTTCTGGGTAGGGATCCTTGCAGGCCAATTAGGTGCATGACATGCACCTGGTCGATCCTATGTGGAGCCTTTCCCTTAGCCTTGAAACTCACCATAGTCAAAGTAGTTTAGAATTTCATTGAGGACAAACTTGCAAAAAAATTTCCTCAAAAAGTACAAAGGGACCTCATGGTTATTATAAAGGGGATTGTCAAATAATATCCACCATTGCTCCCAAAAATTGGCTGTAATAAATTTGTGTTGGCATCAATGGATTAGGAAATGTTTGGGCATTATGGGAAATGGGGCATTAGTGGTTGGGCTGATAAATAAGGTACAAATTTTATCTTTTGTTTTTTTTTTCCACCTCAAATGTTGATAATTTGTCATCATAGTAATCCTTATAGTTATCCCTATATAACCGCCATCTGTTAATTTGACTTGTTATCATTGTAATCCTTATAGCTATCCCTATAAAACCTACCTCTTCTTCATGGTGGAATCATTGATTTCATGAATACAAGAGTAAAATCAATGATTTCTACGTAATCTGGAGTGTAAAATGTGAGTTGGAGGGAAAAAAGAAGATCTACAAGCCAAAACGTGACCACAAAGCACCAAAATGTTAATGGGAAGCAGAAAAGAATGAGAGGAGTCAGGGATTTTTTTGTTTGTTTTTTAGTTTAAACAATGCATACGCATTATGTTTAATTACAAGAACATGTGCATGTTCTTTTAATGCATACACATTCTTATAACATCTATGCATTTCTATATTTAAACATAATCTGTACACATTATTATTATAACTACACATTATAGATTAGGTATTTTGAGTCATAATGTGTACATGTTATAACAATAATGCATACACGCTATGTTATAATGCATATGTATAGTTGGGTATGTCCATAGAATTGTCCCCCTACTCTGTGCACATACCCAATTACACTAGCCTGCTATTGACCTATATCATTGACTCACAAGGTCAGAATCCAATAAATTTATAGTATAACATGTTCTAATTCCAGTGATTTTAGCATTCGAAAAATTGACCTCAATAGGTCAATGTAAGAGTTGTAATATGGTGAATTGTTTCTTTTCACAATCAAAAGAACTATTTCATCAGTGCTTATTGGATGTACAACTTATGATTTTTATTGTTTATTTATAATACATCGATTCAATCTCATTACATTTCGTAAGAGTTAACTATAGTGATGTCCCCCCTAGAGTAATATCTAATACTTATAAATTCTTACTGAAGAAGGAGACATAAAAACTCAGGTAATGTGCCGTAACCATATATGCATGATAATATCCCATAGACTCAAGTATTAACCATATTAGCTACAGCCTACCAAATAATTAAATACAGGTTAGTTTGGAATGTGAATCTTATTTCTTAATGGTGTTTACAACTATGGAATCTAAGTCTTATTTAAGAAATAAATCTATATTCAAATTTAAGACTTACATTTCTTAAAACAAATTAATCAAAATAGATTAAGCATGGATTAGGCGATAAGTTAATTTTTAGCCAAATGTATAAATTCTTAATCATACCAGATTGGACATTTTAATTATCACAACTGGAATAAATATGTTGTTTTTCTCTTTTTTCTATTTGGATCTAAGTTTTACATTGATATACTCTATCACAGACACAATTCATGTTTATAAGCAAATCCCCATTTTAATTACCTACCTCGTAATGTGTTTTAAAGTCCTTTATTTTACTTGGTAGTGTTTTCTCCTTTCCTTATTTGCCTTTCTCAACTCCTCTCATATCATCCTCTTTCTTCCATATGACTCACTTTTTTTATTTTTGTTTTTTTAAAAAGTAAAACACAACTTTGTTTTTAAAAGTTTTTATTAATATTTTATTAATTTTTTTTGGCTTTTTTTTGGTTTACACATTTCATTTTTCTTTTATTTTTAGTTTTAATTTGCTTTATTCCCTTTCATTATAGATTACTAACCACAATAATGATATTTCCAATTATCATTATGATAATAGGGTCGATTCTTACCATTACTAAGATATATCTATTATTTCACATACAGTAGTTCCAACTGCTAGCCACACAAGGATCAATTTATCTAAGTATAAACCACAACCATTAAATTATGCTATTAAACCATGCATAAATGGATTTTAATATAAACACAATCCAATATAGATATGGTAACCTCTATTATGCATCTAACATGTGCTAGATATCTATGGTATGTATAGGGTTTTTTGCTAGCTCTTTGTCAACTTCTGATGTCTCCATCTACGTCACCCTTTCTAATGATACTCTCCCTCTATCACACTCTAAGGGATGGATTCTTCTGCATCAACCTCATAAAAAATTAGGTAGTTAAACCATAACAGCCATGATAAACATATAACATAAAATTTAGCTAAAACAATGCATCAATATGCTCAAAATGTAAATGTGCACACTGTAATTAACTCACAGTAAGGTAATCATGTATTTAAGTAATATTATACTATCCTATAATATCATATATCTCAAACTTCATTAAATATAACCAAATTTGAATTCATTACCTATAGATATCCACGGATAATCTAGCAAATTTCCTTGGCAATGAATCATAACATCCTTTCCCCTAAAGATAGTCATCATCCCCAATGACTCTTATTAAAACATAAAATTTTAACTAATAAAAATATTTAGCAAAGCAATAACATGGTATGCAATATCAAATTAAGCAAATAAATGTAAAATTACCTATAGTTTTCACTGTAGTTCTTTCAAGTTTCATTGTTCCTATAGTAATGGTTCCATAAGACTCTACTCTATAACATCTCCATATTAAGAAAACATAATTGTGATTATCACTTACTCTAATTATTTTTTTCATGACTACCCTAGGGTCCAAAACCATCAAGACAAGACCATATAATAGAGGTTTGACCACTTATGTTACCTTGAAGGGCCCCACCTATCTTAGTGAAAGTTTCACTGACTTCCTAAGAGCACATAAGATCATCATACAAGTAAAAAAAATGACTAGAGAGAGTTACATAAAATCTTATAGCCTTCTACACATCTCTCTAACATAGAGAGTGTTTTTATAATTTTGAGGAAAAGTAATTAGGAAACTTGGCAAGAATGATGTGCATAAGCTAATACTATCACTAACTCACGTAGTTTCTAATAAGTATAACATGTATATATTGTCACTACTTCATGGATATTATAACAAGTATGATGATGAATAGGAACCATAAATATTAAATTTTCAATGTCTACTAAATCATGGATTACCTGTCCACAGTATACATGTGTATGGTCATACGACTAAATTTGACAAGTTTTATCTGTCGAAACCTAGATTTGACAAGTTTGTCTATCAGATATAACTTAGTAATAACCAATTAAATGTGAGGATAATTAGTATAACATCATATCTCTTATAACTAACATTCCTAATTTAACATTCTTCCTTAGGTCTCCATGACTTAGTGATCTTTAAAATGTACACAAGGTTCTATGAACCATAAATCCATACTAATAGATCATAGAAAGCAATAATAGGAGCTAAATAAATTTATATGTATCAACATGAATACAATAATAACCATATAATCAATCCATAATTGTATTAAATTACCACCAGCCACCCATAACTAGCATCATATTTCACAACTTAACTTATTTTATTATATACATGGTTAAGAGGAAATAATGTTAACATCAGGATACATACAAAGGTCAATGATAACACTATCCTTAAAAACCTAGCAAGATATAAATCTTTGATTTCTTGGATATAATAATACAAATTGGAAATTTATCTCAACCCTTAGATTGACAAGATGCTCCACACACCCTATACTCTACTCATATTCAACAAAGGGTATAAAAATAACTCTTTAAAGTGATCATGCTTAAGTAAAAAAGGAGTAATTTCAATCTAATCAAGGGTATATAATTATTCAGGTGTTGTCAATGATGTCTTCAAGGTGTCCAAGAGTGTCTATGATATGATATGTATTCATGGTCCTCAATGACAAAGTGTACCTTAGCACTCACATAGTTTACATGAGACCATACAGGTCTTGATCTTGTTATGGATGTCGTTGATGATATGTTATTGATGTAAAGGCCCTATGGGGTTTAAATAGTGCTTTGTGTACTTTTAGAAATGAAAATAATCTATTTAATTAGTCTTGTGAAGGTCTAGGTTATTCTAGTCATCTTGGTAGAGTTTCATAATTAAGTAGATTGATGATGTCAGCATTTGCACATGTGAAGGTGTCAAAAGAAAGTGGTCACATGGGACTATTTAGTTTTTTTTATAGAGTATGTGTTTCAATTTTCATGCCTGGATATGATGTATATCAAAATTTATGATAGTTAAAAGTTGCTCTCCTACGCAGATTTCATTATTTTAGTCAAATTTGCATTTTTTAGTGACCGTTGGAATTCAAATATTTGAATTTTAAAAATAAGCCTAGCTGTGATTGTTTGATATATATATTGATAAATTAGATGAATTTAATGATGGAATGAAAATAAAATTGGTAAAGAGCTTCAAGATAAATCTAGGAAAATTGATTAGGAGGTTTGACTGGTCATACAATGACCAAGTGTTTGAACTTCATTTGTTAATAACACAAGAAGGATGTTTTAGTTTGTATTGATGATATTTGGATGTTTCATGATGATTTATATTATGGAGTGTGTTTCAAACTCCATAGGGATCATCTATATGGATTTTTGATGATTGGCCAATCCATATTCAATATGAGCCATTGCTTGAAACATGACTTTTTGTTCATTCATGGTGTTTTCATGTACAAGGCAAATTATTGAATGGTTTTACATATAAAGAGGTATGTAGTGTTGACTATAATCACTTGAGGGTGTCTTAGGGGTCATTTGGCATGGAAATATGTGCTTATAAATGGTCTTATGTTTCTATTTTTTCTTGGTGAAGTGTTAAAGTGATGAATCAGTCTCTATGGACCTAAAAGGGTTACTTAGGCCTAATTAAAAGTTATTGTTGCTTAAGGGTGATATATAAATTATATGGTCAATCTATGTAGGTGGTGTTGATATATTTATATGTGGGATAGAATCCTTCAGGGTTAAGGAATTTAATATTTCTGACCAAGAATGTGGTGATCATGAAGACTTTATAAAGAGCAAAAATAAAGATGAAGGTTTCTAGAGTGAAAGGTGAAGTGCGAGTAAGCTTGGTTAATGAATTGAATAGTAGAGCAGCATGATGGATATGTGTGTGACATAATGGTCATGTTTTTGATGTGGTAAGAGTGTTTTTTAGGGTTGATGATTGAGGATGAGTGAAGAGGTGTAGAGTGATCCAAAAGGTTGTTTTGGATGCATTGCCTATGTGTTAAGGCTTGAGAAAGTGTGAAGGTATGAAGAGAGTTGTTATTCATTATTTCTCCATCGGATTAGAAGGCATTCAAAGTTACTTAAGTGTTGATATAAGAGGTTTTGTGTGGGTCCTCAACATTTAGGGCAAGTGGGTGCTTGTCCATGCTTAGGGGTTGTGCTTCTTGTGGAGTGGGTGTTTCACTAAAGTATCTTGTTTGTGATCTCTTATAGGAATATAATCTATTGATTTGTAGGTTTGATAGTGGATTTTATCCTCCATGAGGGTTTTCCACATAATTCATGTGTTATGTGATTTGATCTTGCATTGTTTTATTTTTTCATTGTAATGAATGACTTATATTCTTCATGAATGATTATGCTGAATAGTTAAGAGTTTAAAGAATTGAAATTGAAGTTGATTTGTTTGCATCAGTGATTCACACCCCCTCTTAGTGATTTTACCTCTAAAAATTGGTATCAGAGCCACACCTTTTTACAAGTTTAACCACTTGAAGGTGATCAAATATACAATGGGTAGTCATCAAATTCAAGGTGTTTTATATAATAAACAAGCACCGATGTTTAATGGATCCAACTATGCTTTTTGGGGTGCAAGGATGAAGACCTATATCATGTCTATAGGGTTTTACATTCAAAAATTTGTTATGGATGGTTATTCCTCACCCACTACTCCTTCAACTAGTGCAACTGACAAGAAGTTAAGTGAGATTAATTATAAATCAATAACTTCTATCATTTATGTTATATTAGAAGCTGAGTCCACCAAGGTGATCTATTGCAAGTCTATCAAGGAAATATAGGATAAATTATAGATAACCTATGAAAGGGATTTAAGGGTTAAGTTGGCTAAATTTTATACTTATTAAAGGCAATTTTAGGGTCTCAAAATGAATTAAGAAGATACTATGGCATCTTATCTTTTAAGGGTTGATGAGGTGGTGAACATGATTAGAGGTCTTGGAGAGGAGATTGAATAAATTACTATAGTAAATAAATTATTAAGGTCTCTCACCCTCAAGTTTGATTCAAAAGTATATGTTATAGAAAAAAGTCATAATCTCACCAAGATGAAGATGAATGAATTGCATGGCATCCTTTATGCCTATGAGATGAGAGTCAATGAGGATAAACCACCAGAGAAGGAAGTAGCCTTCAAGGTGATCAAGGAGACAAAAGGCAAGAAGATCAAGTTAAGTCTTGAATACTTTGATCTTAATGAAGATTAACTTGAAGCCATGATTACAAAAAAATTAAATGTACGATCAGGTAAATATTAAGGGAATCCTCCTTTTAAATGCTTTTAATGTGGTAAAGTTGGTCATTTTGTAGCTAAGTTATTAGGTAGAGGAAAGTTTGAATATAGAGAAGCTCATAAGGAATCTCATGAGGATGATCACAATAAATCTATAGGCCCTAACATGTACAAAAAATTCTTCAATAGGAGAAATGACAAGGAGTCATACAAAGGCAATAAGAGTCTTTACCATGAAGAAGATAATAATGCATCTACTGAAGAAGAAAGTTCCACATTAGAAAGTGATGATGCATCAAATGAGACACTACTAATGGATCTTGAGGATGATGTTGGTAATATTCCTTAAGCAAGGATATCTTTTGTGGAGATAGCTCAAAGGAATAAGATGAGCAAGTCACTCTTGAAGACAAATATCTAAACACCTTGGAAGAGTTGAAGCTTCTACAAGGCAAGAATAGAAAACAAACATACTTGATCAAGACCTATGAGGAAAAAATTGGCTTATTTGAAGAAAGAATGAGCAATGAAGTCAAATAGCATGATGAGATCACTCAACATATTGAAACTTAGGTTTGTACCCCTACTAAAGAGGTAAAGAGTAAGTATGAAGAATATATCAAGTATAAATCAAAGATGGGGTCTTTGTAGGTAAAACTAGATCAAGCTATGAGAAATTTTAAAACATATCATAAGTTTGATACTAACAATAAGAAGATTGGTGAGATTATTGAAAATTAGAGAGTGCCTAAGGATAGGACTGGTCTTGGTTTCAATCATTATCAAGTGAAGGAAGATGATATGACAAACATAGGGTTGTTGAATAATAATATGAATAATCAAAGGTCTTCAAGTGACAATTCTAGACTTAGTTGCATTGAGAATCAAGGAGCAAACAAAGAAGTCATCTTTCAAGCCAATAAGAGGGAAAATCAAATCAAACAACCCAATGCTATAAGGTAATGTAGTCATATAAAATGTAAAATTTGATGACTTAGGCATGACTAATAGCACCCAACCTATAGGTCTTATTTCTTGCTCACACAACACTTCTTGGTTAGTCTTTCACTGATTCCCAATCATCTATAGCTTTCTGGACTAGGATTTTTGAGACCCAGGTAGCCCTCTTAGGCCCAGATCTATCCCCCCAAGTCTCATCCCCTTAGGAAAATTGCACCCAACTTGGATAGGAGTGTCAAAACTTAGGGTGTCCTATTTTTGGAAGTGTTGTCCAAGTTCATTTTTACCTCAAAAAGTTTAATTTCCCCGAATCCTTATATTTTTCCCTATTGGCCTAATACAAGTTCATCTAACCCATGATCATTAATTACCTAATAAAAGGCCATTCAAAGTCCATTTATAAGGTTTAACACTCATTTACAAGAAAGAAGCAAGAATACAAGTAAGTACACTCAAACACTCTTCCCTATTCTCTACATATAGCCTTCCAAGATCATTTCAAGCACTCATAGTAGCCCCTAATCATCCAAAGTACATCCAATTTTGTATTTATTTACATGCATCACACACTATTACACCAAGCACTTCAATGGCAGAACTAAATTAGCTAGATCCATATTCAGAGTATTGGTATGTAGACAACGTGCCCATACACGAGGTGTGAAGTGTTTCCAATGTATCCTTTACACACTAAACCATTCTCTTCTTTCCCTAAGTTTTAATAAAAGTTCAAGCACCGGGAGCTCTTAAGGGTTTCAAATATTGAATCAGACACATAGTGAGCTTCATACGCTTCTAGGCCTCAAAATTTCATAGACAAGGTAACACTGACCTGTCAGACAAAACCCATAAAGCTTTCAACCTCGACAAAAGTGTCAAAATAGGACTATAGCATTAGATAGAAAGGTGTCCACTTTTGGTGCTCCTATCCAACTCAAAAATGAATTTTAGGAACCTGTTTCAACCTATTTTCCAGTCCTGCTCCTCTAGTATCAGGGCCTATCTCAACCTAGATCAGTCAAAATAAGCTAAGTTTTAAATTATCTCACCTACTACTATATTTAGACAAAGGCAAAATACTATTTGTTTACACAAACTAGTAGGCTAATTGAAGAATATCTATTTATTTATTTACATTTCTTAGACCTTTACTTAGGAATTAAAAACCCTAAAAACCCTAGGGATAATTATTTCTGATTTTTTTTCCATAATTTCTTGATTTTTATTGTATTAAAAAATTATAAATCTATCAATTCATTGCAAAAATATCACATATTTTATTCAAACCCTAGTTTGCATATACTAGGTCCTTTTTGCATAGAAACACATTTAACACACTAGGAAAAATATATATCTAATTTTAGATTTTTTTTTAAATTTTTCCTAAATTTTTCAAGCAAAATTCTACAAATTTTGTCTAAAATTTTCAACTTATTGCACTAATTTTGAAACAATTATTTCAAAACCCTAGTTTTATCAAATACATTCTCAGTTATTTTTTAGTACTTTTCACATCATTTTCTAAAAATTTAGTTACATATCAAACTCAAAAAATCAATTCAAAAATTGAACACTCATAGTATTTTGCATAAGTAATTTTGAAAAATCTTTAGTTGTATACACTAGCACCTTTTTACTTCTTATAGTATAACCTTACATGGTTTGAAGCTCTGTATCCTTTCTATGCATATTCTAGTTCCTTGTTTAGATTATATCATCTTAATATTTTATTCTTTTATCTAGGTTCCACCTAAGTTCCTTACATCACTTCTCTCAAGATGAAGTGTAAGACTTAGTGGCAATCCTCCTGAATTCACATAGATTCCTTCAACTTGACCATATACCATAGATTAACAAACAAATCAAATTCCTGTTATAGATTCTACACATCCAAATTATACAAATTTATATGAGATTAACTTTTATCATGAGCAGTATGAAAATACCAGTGATGATGTACACACCAATTCTCCTGCTACACCACATGGGAATACCAATCCACTACCACCTATTGTTGATAATGAAGTAATCCTAAAAAAGTATTTGGTTTTACAAAATTTTAGAGAAAGATTTAAGGAACAACCTAAAATCATACACTAATTTTGTAAGCTATCATGGAAATCAAAAAGGCTAAGCAAGGTGCATCTTCTAGCCATTCAGAGTAGCTAGTTACAAATGACACTACAAGGGTAACTATGTCTCAACCACCCCTATAGTAGCCCAACCTTCTCCTATGCCACCATATATAGCTAGTACATCCCTATCTCCTAACATCATAGCCCTTATGCAAGAGATATGATCTCTTCAATCTAAGATACAACATGTTGAACAAGGTACCACTAGACCTATGCAGGCTTTAAATTATTTTGCTCTTATGCATACACCATTGGCAAATCATATTGATTCTACACCCTTTCCAAAAGGTTTTCCTCAACCCAATCTTAATCTTTATGATGGTAACGGTGATCCAAAGACACATTTGAGAGCTTTTCATGTAGCATGCCTGGATTATGTACCCAATGACTAGCTCCTTACCAAGTTATTTCCACAAAGCCTAAAGGATTATGCTTTACAATGGTTTTATAGTCTACCAAATCATTCAATCATAGCCTTCAATCCTTTAGTAGACACGTTCCTCACACATTTCAGTATCAACATTGGTGACAAGGTTTCATATGCACAATAAAAACAAAGGTCAAATGAACCCCTCATGGATTATGTTCTTAGATACAAAACTATTCTAGCTAAACTAACTATCCCCATGGTTGATCAAGAGCGACATGACATCTTCAAAAATATCCTTCTACCAGCATTGCATGAATCTATTATGTTCAAAATATTATCTTCCTTCATCAAATTGTGTCATTCACTCAAGGGAAGAGAAAGTAAGCTAATTTTAATGGGAAAACTTAAGTATTAAAGTATCTTAGACACAACCAACAAGAGTAATAACAAAGTCCCATACAAGGTCAAAATTAGTGACAATAAGAATTAGAATCAATCAACAATCAATACAACTTTAGAGCCCCCTTAGCATATGGTTTTAACAATACCTCCTTATCATGCATTTACCAATCTACCAGTTTCTCTAGCCAAGGTTTTATAGTAGTTATTGGAATGTAACATCATCACTCTCCCACCTATCTAGAAATCAAATATAGAAAATCCTCTTCCTTGGGGATATGATCAGCATGCATTTTTCAATTTTTATAGAGTACCAAGCCACACAATAAATAGATGCACCAGTTTGTGACATAAGATACATGACTTGATAGATGATAATCTACTTGATCTGGGCACTTTAGTTGAGCTTCTAAAGATAAAGCCAACATAATATAAAGATTTAAAAATATTTTCAAATCCATTTCCATAACATTCAAAACAAGAGAAAGAGGACACATTAGGTGTTCATCATAGATACCATACACATCCTCCACTAGCTACATACTAGGAACCTTCAATTGAGGCACATCCTTTGAGAAGTATGATAGGTGTGTATGAGTCCAAAGTTCTAGCTAGGACTTCGATATATATTTTAGATCAGGATATTATGGAGAATAATACAAGCTATAATGAACTTTTTATTAGAACACATATTCATAATCAACCTATTCATAATGTTCTTATTGACAATGGTTTTAGTCTTAACACGTGCACCTTCACACTACTTTAGCATTTGGGTTATTCAGATTAGGATATCACCCCAACAAACATAGTTATCAGTTGTTTCAATAGGCATATTTAGATTTTATTGGGCAAGATAGTACTTCCACTATAAGTTGGTCCTACATATGCGGCAACACCATTCACTATAGTTCTTAGTGCAAGAGTTTTTGACATATTACTTGGTCAACCATAGATTCAAAAACTCAGGGCAAATCCTTCTATAGTTCATAGATGCATAAAGTTCATTCATGCTAATTAGGTTATCATAATCGATAGAGTTCTTTATAAGTTGCCACTCCCCACTTCAGAACCATCTACCAGCTTACAGTCACCAATGTCAGTTCTTCCATTGGTTTCAATTTGTCCTCTAATTTTAGTATAGTTTTCACTTCAGATCTATCCACAGTTTCAACATCCATTGCTAGTATAGAGGGTTCATACACCCCCATAGTTTTTAGATTCTAGACAACTTATAATGATAGTATTCACACCTATAGAAGTTATATTGAGGTCTCATATAGCTACACAGATAACACCTATTCAGAGAGCCCCTTCTACTTCTAGATGGGTCCCTAAGATCCCTACATTTGCATCCACTTCTCAGAGTTAAAAGGGGACTCCACATTCAGCTTCCATTTCAAAGATTTTAGAGTAGTTACAATGTACACATCATTTAGCTTCCCAATCTTAGACATAGACCTGTGCCTCATGATCATGCATGATTCAGTTGTTCGATACAGGATACCATGATAGGGAGTCTCATATGAGACTAATTGGTTAGTATCATTTTTTCCCAGTATTTCCTATACATAGATTATATCAATAAAATAAAAATAATAATATAAAACAAAAAAACACAAAAACATTCAAATATATCAAAAATACCAAAAACATTTCAATTATATGCATTATCCATGCTTGGCATTACTACTATCATGCTGGGACTTACATTTATTATTTCATGCTACCATGCTTTACTTGATCTTCTTTGAGTGTATCCAGTGACATCTAAGTCCTTGATTGCTTCATTCTGCCCATCGATGGGGCATTCCTACTTCTACATTTGAGACACACATTGTTATACACACCCACTGTGGGCATCTTTTACATGACTACACCATCCAAGTTATGTCATTCTTATACCACACACTCTGAGTTATCATACTGATGTACATTAGTTTATAGCTTACACAAAATACTATATCAAAATTTCACTAGTATCTAGCACTTGTGTATCTCTTAGTATATATCTAGTCTTGTACTACACATATTTTACATACTCTCACATTTGATTTGATTAGTTATATGTGCTTGTATCTTTCCAATTTTTATATGCTTACTCTACTTGCTTAACTTAGCTTGTGTGATTGAATTTCCCATTCCAACTTGTCTCCTGTTTTGCCTTGGGACGTTTGCCAATGTCTTTTGTTTATACTCTTCTATGTGCTTATGGCCCTTGTGCTAACTTTGCTTGTTCATTTGTATGTGTATGTGGCATTTGAACATGCCTTCCATGCTTGTCTTATAGTTTGAGTGACATGTCTAAATGTCCCTTATTTGCATGTCCCTTTGGTTATCCTTGTATGCTTCTGGCTTTTGGCTTCTTGCTTGATTGCTTGTTTACTTCTCATTGTGTGCAATGCCATGATTCATATCATGCAATTACTTTTCTTTCTTAGATTCCATGATGGACATCATACTCCATCTGTCTAACTAACAACTAATAACCAAACAATTAACATCTAACATTTCTAGATTAGTACTTTGTGCATGTTTTCACATTGTTATATCTATTAAGGTATACCCCTGTTGATCTAATAATCTCACAATACAAACATTGCTATATCTATAGATATCTTGTCAAATATAAATGTTATATCATATATCTATATAGCTTAACACAATTGTATGACTCTTTTCTTATGAGGGTAGTCATTATAGGTTCATCATTCTTATCCTCACAAGAGGGGGAATGAAACAAGGGTTTTTGTCATAGTGATCAAAAATCCTAATAGTGAAAACATTAGCATTTAGAACACTCAACATAGAATACAAATTTCAAACTGGTTAAATCGAAGTAAAAAATAGTGATAGTTTCAGATCAATAATCAATTTTGACACTGGACAACAATGTTGGAAATGGATAGTAACGCCAAACACAGGGTTGTCTATATTTTGGTGCTCCTATCTAGGAAGAAAAACACTCATGGCTTCCATAAATAGGCAAAAAGTTACCATTCTAGATTTTTGCAAGGATCCCTTCTGAACTTTTGAATGGTCTACTTACCTTTCAGCTTTTTCAAACAAAGACATAGCCAATTTTCTTGAAAGAAATCACTGAACCATTTTCTTTGAAAGAATTATCTTTAACATTTTCTCGAAAGAATTACCTTATTTTTTATGGGATTTTTATCGGAGATAATTATCTTTACCAATATTTTTGAAAGAATTCCCCTAATAAATACAAAGGTGTAAAATTGATTAAGTATGAAAACGTAGTAGACTTTTAGTTGAGGAACAACCTTATGCATTTGTAACATTTGATCTATTCATCCTTATGACATAGAACTTAAACCACAAAGAATAGACACAAACCTAAATATCATAGTGTGATCATTTCCTTCAGATACTACCATATCTTGTCAAGATAACCATGTGAGCAAAGGCATTCAAAGTAAACACACAAGTTTATTCAACTCAACAAACACACAAGTCCATTCAACTCAACAACTTTGTCATTAATTCATGATAACACATGCTTCCTTTGACATCAATGACAATTATTTAGACATTAATGATGATGTCCAACAATATCCCCCTTTGTCATTGATGGTAACTCATCATCAAAATGAAGTAACTCCTTTATCTTCATTCTATTTTCTCCCCCTTGGACATTAATAACAAAGAGTCTCTGCTATAATATGTCAATATTCTGATCCTTTCCTAGCATCTTGGATGTTCTGATCCTTGGACCTGACTATCTAGAACATTTTGTGAGGAACTCCCCCTTAGGTAATGGCACATTTACCTAAACTCTATGCACACACATTCAAAACTAGTTCTTTTGGCTCCAATATTCTACAAATGATCATTTATATAGCATCGATCTAAAAGACCAATCAATAATCTACATAGCTCTGTATAGATAGGCATAATGATCTAGAGCCAACACACCTTTGTCACCTCCTTTGTCATCAAATAGCAAAGGGACTACAACTTTCTCACTAGACTACCTTTTCTCTTAATCCAAGAGTTAATAATGTTCCTTCAATACTGCCCTTGGATTCATGCCCTATCACTAAAAGTTAGTGATGTGGTGTGGGAGCCACTACTCCCAACCTCTCTCTTAGATACTCAAATTTATCCTTGGGAAGAGGCTTGGTAAATATATCTACAATTTGGTCCTTTGTTGGCACATACTCAATTTTGACTTCTTGATCTACAACCTTTTCTTTCAAAAAATGATATTTGATGGATATATTCTTGGTTATGAAATGAATCATTAGATTCTTAGTTGTGTTTATTTCACTTGAGTTATCACAAAAGATAGAAATAGGTTCTTGGTATTCTACCTTGATGTCTCTGAGAGTTTGTTTCATCCATAAGACTTGGGTGCAACATGTTGCCACTACTACATACTCTGCTTTTATTGTAGAAAGTGTAATCGACTCTTGATTTTTACTCAACCATGACATAAGTCTATTTTCAAGGAAGAATACACTACCACTAGTGCTTATTCTATCATCTATGCTTCTTGCCCAATCAACATCTATGCATGCTGTCAGAGTGAAATCATCACTTGAAGGATACCACAATCCATAGTCTATTGTGCCTTTGATATATCTGAAGATTATCTTTACTACATTTACATGTGTCTCTTTTAGAATAGCCTTGAATCTTGTAACCATGCATACAACTTGCATGATGTCTAATATTGTAGCAATAAGATATAGCAAACTACCAATTATTGATCTATACATAGTTTGGTTCACTTCAGGAGATTCATCACCTTTGCTCAGTTTGCATCTAGTTATCATAGGAGTACTAACTAGTCTATTATCCTCCATACCAAATTTCTTGAGCATCTCCTTCACATACTTGATCTGAAATATAAATATCCATTCTTTGGATTGCACAACCTGTAGACTAAGAAATAATGAAAGTTCTCCCAGCATAAACATTTCAAACTCCTTTTGCATTTGATTTGCATAATATTTGTACATATTGTTGTTGCTACCAACAAAAATAATGTCATCAACATAAATAACTATGATCAACATATATCCATTTTTAGACTTAACATATAGATTACTATCAGCACATCCTTTGATAAATCTTTATTGCTGCAAATACTGATCCAACATTGAATACCATGCTATGGGTGCCTATTTTAGACCATATACTACCTTCTTCAATTTGCACACATAGTCTTCTTTATCTGTCAACTAAAAGCCTTCATGTTGTTTAGTATAAACCTATTCTTCCAAATTTCCATTCAAGAAAGCTAACTTAACATCCATCTGATAGAATTTAAACTTCTTAATGATGGAGAATGCTAAAAATTATTTGATGGCTTCCAATCTTGCCACTAGAGCAAATGTCTCCTCAAAGTCTATTCCTTCTACTTGAGCATATCCCTTCTAAACAAGTCTAGATTTATTTATCACAACAACTCCATCTTCATTCAACTTGTTTTTAAAAACCCATTTTATGCTTATGGCATTCTTGTTTGTGGGTCTTGAAACTAGCTGCCAAGTTTTATTCTTTTCTATTTGGCTAAGTTCTTCATTCATGGCCTTTTGTCAACTTTCATTTTTTCTAGCTTTAGCATAGCTTTTGGGCTCAAATTCCATTAGTAAAGCAAATCTTACTTGTTCTTTGCTCATTGCATCCCTTGTCCTCATTTGGACTCCTTTCATATCTCTAATGATCTGCTCATTGAGATGATCATTTTGAACAAACTTTGGGGGTGCCTTTTCAATCCTTTTCATCTTTTGTTCTTCATCTTCTTCTTTCAACTCTTCAATATTGATCTCTTTTACTATTTCACTCTCTTCTTTAAGGACCTCTTCTACTTTAACATGAATGTTTTCCACTAGTTTATGTAGTATTTTGTTATAGTAGACATAAGCTTTGCTATGAGTGGAATAACCAAGAAATATTCCCTCATCACATCATGACTCAAAACTTCCTATCTTTTTCTCCTTCCTTAAAATATAGCATTTGCTGCCAAATATTTTGAAGTACTTGATGGAGGAAGGATTTCCATACCATAGTTCGTATGGAGTCTTATTGTTGTTCACTCTCAATTAAACTTAGGTCAAGATGTATATTGTTGTTTGGACTGCTTCTTTCTAATAGCTGTCAAGTAGGTTGGATTCTTTCAACATATTTCTAGCCATTTCCTTGATACTCCTATTCTTCTTTTCAACCACTCTATTTTATTGTGGAGTTTTTGCAGCTGAGTAGTGTCTTTTAATTCCATGCTTCTCATAGTACTCTATAAATTCATTTGAAGTGAATTCACCACCTTTGTCAAATCTAAAGCACTTGATCTTTTTGCCAATATCATTTTCAACCATGGCTCTAAAGGTCTTAAATCTTTCAAAGGCTTGAGACTTGTCCTTTAAGAAAGTTACCCATGTCATTCTAGTGTAGTCATCTACAAAAAACATGAAATATTACACTCCTTTAGATCTTTTTGTCTTGGTTGGTCCACAAAGATTAGTATGAACTATCTATAGAGGCTTTGTAGTTACATATTCTTTAGTTTGAAATGATACCCTAGTCTACTTATCGAGCTAACACTCTCTACACGTTGTGTCTGTAGGCTTGGTTATCTTTGGCATGTGTCTTACACATTTGTTAGAACTAACTTTGACTAAATTTTCAAAGCTAACATGACCCATCCTTTTGTGTCATAACCAACTCTCATCAATATTTCCCATGAGATAATTTTTATTATCTACTTCAATTAGATTATATATATTACTTTCAGTCCTCTTTCCTTGAGAAACTATTTTACTAGACCTTCTTAGCTCACAACCTTTAGCATCAAATATAACTTTATAACCATTTTCACACATCTGATTGACACTCAACAAATTATGCTTTAGTCCTTTAACATAAATAACATCATGTGTAGGGATCTTGCCATCAATGTGCAATGTTCCTTTACCTTTGATTTTGACTATAGTATTGTCTCCTAGGCAGACAGTCCCTTCCTTGCACCAGCTCAATTTGGTGAACTTACTCTTGTCACTGGTCATATGCTTTGAGCAACCACTATCTATAACCCATATATTTTTTTATTTAGCATGAAACACTCTTTGGGTGATCATAGACTGATTTTTATTTTTCCATATCTCCTTTGGCTTCTTGACTATACTTTTCTTTATTATGTCATTGATTTTTGAGCCATTGTTCTCTTTAGGAGTCTTAACCCTTTTTGCATTGCTAGACTTTGATTTAACAAGATTTGTTCTACAATTATTTGTTATATGCAAAAAACTAGTATAGTTATAGCATACAACATCTAGATCTAGCAGAGGGGTAAATGAATTCTTACTTAAGAAACTTATCCTTCTCTTAGGTACAATCTTACAATCAATTTCTTTATGGCCAAATTGATTACAGCTATAACATTAACCATAAAATGATGAAGAATACTTGGTTATAATTATCCTTTGGGTATATAAAGGAGGTCTCCTAAACTCTATCTTATTCACATTCCTTGTTGTAATGTTATTTTTAGTAGTAACAACCTTGTGCTTTGTAGGAACAGAGTTATTACTTTTCTTTTCTTCAGGAATGTGATTTTCTTCTTTTTTGATTCCTTATTTTACTACTGCCTTGATGTTTTCATACAAATTCTTAGTTGTGCTCAACATGGGACTCTTGCCTTTCTCATACCCAAGACCTAATTTTTATTTGAGGGGATTTTGTGAGATGATCATCTCATCTAGTATTGTAGATTATCCTTTCAATTTTAGGCCTTTATAAATTTGTTCTTTGGCCTTTTTGAGATTTTCCCTTAGGTCCATGATTTCTTCCTCCATCTTCAAGCATTCTAAGGATTTTGCTTGCAAATCAGTTTTGACCACATCCTTTATCCTCTTTTCCTCCTCAACTTGGATCTTCAAACTCACTATCATTTGATCTGATTCCTCATTTCTTTTATTAAGTTTCTCAAACTTCTTTTGACTAAGCTTCTTTTATTTAGAACATTCTTTTCTAAGCTTGTCAATTTATTTTAAGACACATATGAATTTGCATTCTAGATTTACTTCTCCTTCTTCTTCATCATCATTTAAGTCCTCTTCTTCTTGGCTTAAAGAAGTTGATTCATAAGTCATGAATAGAACTTCATTTTATTTAGACATAAAAGCACTATCATGCTCATCACTTGAACTAATGCTATCATCAACCAAGTCACTATCTTCTTTTGAGTACAACCCATTTTCATTCTTAAATAAGCTTTTCTTCTTCTTGGGATAATAGGATTTCTCCTTTTAATTTTTCTTAGTTGAATCAGAGTCATCCTTCCTTTTATGTGGACATTTAGCAGTAAAGTGACCTATCTTTCCACAATTAAAGCATTTGAAGGGTAACTTACCTTTGTATTTGTCTAAGCCCTTCTTCAAAATTTTGATGAAAT
Organism: Torreya grandis; assembly: GCA_037957365.1. Classification (NCBI taxonomy): domain Eukaryota; kingdom Viridiplantae; phylum Streptophyta; class Pinopsida; order Cupressales; family Taxaceae; genus Torreya; species Torreya grandis. The sequence goes on along the minus strand of JARHVA010000072.1, from coordinate 473,875 downwards.
TGGCCTCTACATCATCAACCTTCTTAGATTTAAGGATTTTCTTCTTCTTGTGCCTACTTAGAAATTTTGAAAGTAACTTCTCTTTTGGATGACTCAGCATCTCCCAACCTCATCTCATAGGTAGTGAAACTTCCATGTAACTCATTTGCTATGAGCTTGTTCATATCTCTTGCTTCTTTAATTAAAAAAAATTTAGAATAATACTTTGTTGTTAGAGATATTAAAACCTTTTTGACAATAACTACTTCATCCATTATTTCTCTAAGTCCTCTAATTGCATTAACAATCTCATCTACCCTAAGAAGGAAATCTACAATCTTTTCATCCTCATTCATCTTGAGGCTTTCGAACTATCCCTTATGAGTTTGAATCTTTGCTTGTTTTACTCTATCATCTCCTTCATAGATGCTCTTCAATTTTACCCATGTGTCTTTTGTACTTTGATAGTGCATCACTTTGACGAACTCATTATTTGAAAATCCACAAAGAATGGAATTCTTTACTTTAGCATTATTTTCACATGAATTTTTCATTGCCTGATCAATAGGAGGAGATATAAGGTGTGTGTAGCCATTTTCAATGGACATCCAGATATCATATCTCAAAGAAGTCAAATATGCTTCCATCCTTATACACCAAAAAACATAGTTAGTCCCATAAAAAATAGGTGCCTTGTTTGATGAAGTTCCTTCATGACTATTCATTTTGTGTTTAGACTCCAAGATTCACCTGAGATGATTAAGCTTCTCACTAGGAACCTAATGCTTTGATACCAATTTTAAAACACACCTATCTACTGAGAGGAGGGGGTGAATCAGTAGATCTCCAAAACCTAGTTACTTACAAATTTCAAGATGAATGTTAATAAAATGCAAACTTAAAAAAATTAAAGAAACATATCACATGCATAGAAGCACAACACATAACACCTGATTTATACGTGGAAACCCAAAGGGAAAAACCATGGTGAAAATGCTACTAGAATTTACTATTCTAATCTAGTCTCATAAATTTTGTCTCACTAACTGAACCTCACTGGTTACATTTAAGGACACCCATCCTGAGGAGACACCAATCCCCTAACTTTAAGAGCAAAAACTATAAAGAAGCACCCACTCCCTATACTGAGCACCAACCAAGTTCAATCTAAAGGCACCAACCAATCAGATACTCAAATTACAATTCAAGTTAATGAATCAGATTCATAAAAGAATCCAAGTCTCTATTTTTTATTGCAAGTCTAATTTATAACTACTCATTTCTCCTTTAACACACTTTTGTGTGTCCTTCACTCTTCCTATACCCTTTCTCTATGTCTAAATTTATTTGTTTGACACCTTGATATTCTCTAATTTGACCATTACTTCTTAATTTGCCAATATGCCTTTTAAGAGTTTGTCATGGAAGCCTTTCAACTTTTTTTAATTGGCCTTGTGTCATACACAATTGTCCTTCAACACTTATGGAAGTGTTCTATGTCTTTCAAAAAAAATTCAAATGTCTTTTCACTTCCTTCAAAATACCCTTTAAGATTTTAAAAATTATCTTTTAGAACTTTGTAAGTGTCCTTCTCTCCTTTGAAATTGTCCTTCATAAGCTTTTCAAGTGTCCTCTATCCTTTAAAGTGTCCTTTGAAAACTCTACAAATTTTCTTTCTTCATTCGAACTATCCTTCGAACAAATTGTTGTGGGATTTTTATCTAAGTGCCCTTTAGGATTTTGTAAATGTCCACTTGCCTTAGACAAATTCTCTGAAAGAATTCATCAATGCCCTTCATCTAAAAGTGTCCTTCAAAACTTCTGCAACATACCCTTCGATATTTTTTAAATGTCCACTTACTTTAGACAAATTATCCTTCAGGATTTTTTTTGGGTCCTTTTCATCTAAGGGGCTTTGAGATAATTTCCTCGATAAAATACCAAGTGTCTTTTTCTTTCAGCATTTTGCAAAGTACCTTTCAAGACTTCTCAAAATGTCTTTTCAAAAACTTTATTTGGGTCACAAGCCCTTTTAAAATTTTAAAAAGTAACCTTTAGATTTTTTAAAATATCCCTTTGAAATCTTTGAATGGTCCACTTACCCTTCAAACTTTTTTCAATGATCCCTTCGAAGCTTTTGAATGGTCCACTTGCCCTTTGGAATTTTTGCAAAGTACCCTTATGGATTTTTGTAAGGATCCCTTCAGAACTTTTGAACGGTCCACTTACCCTTCATATTTTTCAAACAAAGACTTAACCAATTTTCTCAAAATAAATAGTCAAAACATTTTCTCTGAAAGAATTGCCTTTAACATTTTCTTGAAAGAATTCCCTTATTTGTTGCAGGTTTTTTGTCTGAGAGAATTATCTTTACCAATATTTCTAAAAGAATTCCCCCCCCCCAAAAAAAAAGGTTGAAAATAAACTAAGTATGGAAACTTAATAGACTTTTAGCTGAGGAACAACCTTATGCATTTGTAAAATTTGCTCTATTCATCCTTATGACATAGAACTTAGTCCACAAATAATAGACATAAACTTGATTATCTTAGTGTGATCATTTCCTTCAGATGCTGCTATATCTTGTTAAGATAACCATGTGAGCAAATGAATTCAAATTACACAAACAAGTCTATTCAACTCAACACCTTTGTCATTAATGCATGATAGCACATGCTATCTTTGACATCAATGACAATTCTTTAGACATCAATAACTATGTCCAACACATTCAAGTTGAACTTTCATACAAGTTTAAATTTTAGAGTACTCAAGTTCCTATGTTGGATTTCATATAAGCCTAGTACATCAGTTCAAAGTGGCTTTCATATAAGCCCAACCTCCATGTTTTGAAATGGCCAAGAGTGGCCTAGTTTCCATCACATACTCAGTTATCCATGCCACAATGTCAATATTTCCATCACATCCATGGGCTTAATAAGCCATATCATATGACATATATTCTTTACTAGTATCACTTCATAGATTCACTTCACATGGAAACACTGGATCCAAAAGGCCAACCTTTATATTCTTGAGCCACCAATTTAGAGGGATTGGACACACAGTCCAGACATTGATTAGCAGATACATGATTCATTAACTTCACTTAGTTGGAAATGATGGAGCCAAAAGGCTAGAATTTACATTCTTGAGCCACATTATGGGTAATTGAACACTCAACTATATTCATTATATTACTCTTGATTCAACACATACTCAACACAATCCAACATCACAACAGGTTTTGTATTAGTTCGTGTACCTAGTGAGGTGTATTTGTTCCTTTCTCTTCCTCTTACTCAGCTTTTTATGTTCTTATTTTAGATATAGTGTACCTAGTAAGAATTTATCTACTTTATGTTTTCATTTATAGATTCACAATTCATAGTGTTTTCTCTCTATGCACATCCAACATCACACAGCTTCATGAGCTTCTCCTTTATAGGTAAGTTTAGGTATGCTTTTTATTTTTCATTTATCTTAGTATTTCACTTTGTTGCATCACTAGAATAAAGGGGGACAAATGTAGTAATATAAAATGGAAAATTTTATGACTTAAGCATGGCTAATAGCACCCAACTTATAGGTTCTCTTTCTTGCTCATACAACCCTTCTCAGTTAGTCTTTCACTAATTCTCAGTCATCTATAGCTTTTTGGACTAAGATTTTTAAGAGCCAGGAAGCCCTTTCAGGACCAAATATATCCCCCCAAGTCTCATACCATTAGAAAAATATCACCCAACTTAGTTAGGAGCATCAAAACTCAAGGTGTCCTATTTTTGGTGTTGTTATCCAAGTTCATTTTTACCTCAAATGGTCATATTTTCTTGAATCCTTATCTTTTTCCTTGTTGGCCTAATACAAGTTCATCTAACCCATGATCATTAATTACCCTATAAAAGACAATTCAAAGTCCATTTATAAGGTTTAGCATTCATTTACAGGAAAGAATCAAGAATACAAGTAAGTACACTCAAGCACTCTTCCCTATTCTCTGCATATAACCTTCCAAGATCATTCCAAGCCTATTCAAGAACTCATACCATCCCCTGGTCATCAAAAGTACATATAGTTTCACATCTAGTTGCATACATCACACATTATTGCACCAATAACTTCAATGGAAGAACTACATTAGCTTGATCCCTCTTCAGAGTAATGGTATGTAGGCAGCATGCCCACACACAGGGTATGAAGTGCATCCAACATATCCTTTACACACTAACCCATTATCTTATTTCCATAAGCTTCAATTCAATTTCAAGCACCAAGAGATCCTAAGGGTTTCAAATATTGAATCAAACACACAATGAGCTCTACAATCTTCTAGACCTCAAAATTTCACAAACAGGGTTTCACCAATGTGTTGAACATAACCCAAAAAGATTTGAGCCTTAGGATAATAATACCAAAATAGGATTATAGCACCAAAAAATGGGGTGTCCACTTTCAATACTCCTATATAACTCAAAAATGAAGTTCAGGAACCTATTCTAGCCTACTTTCCAATCCTGCTCCTTTAGTATCAAGCTTTGTCTCAACCCAAATCAGTCAGAACAAGCTAAGTTTTAAATTCTCTCACCTACTACTATATTTAGAAAAATGCAAAATACTCTATGTTTACATAAATTATTAGGCTAATTGAAGCATATCTATTTACTGATTTACATTGCTCAAACCTTTATTTACTTAGGAATTAAACACCATAATTCCCAAAAAGAATAATATAGGTACAAAAATTCCTTTAATGGTCATTATCATTATTGTCATCAGTTTCATCATAGGATCATTGACTCCAAGTAAGATATTTACATGGAATTATGAGCAAGATAATGACAAACATAAATAATATCATCACTCAAGATAGTCAACTGGTCCACAAGGAAAACATGACATCTTGTGCTACAAATGTCAAGGGATTGGTCCTATTGCAAGGTATTGCAATGCCTTCATCAAGAAATCAAATCATCAGGTGCATGAATGGGATAATGAAACTTTAAGGAGTCATCATGTAGCCTATATAAAAGGTATGTACAATCAAATAAAATTTATTTGTTTCAAGTTTCAAGAGAGAGGTCACATAATAAGGGTCTATAAGAATGGTTAGAATTCTAATTCAAAGAATGTCAATCCTAACATGAAGAAAAGGAGCCATAATTAATAGAGACCCAAGGAGGTGAATGAAAAATAGGTTCAAAATTGATTGGTTATCATAAAAAAATATGGTACAAGTTTAAATGCAAAAGATCAAGCCTTTTCTATCCCAAGTGGATAAGAAGATCAAGCAAGATTCTGAGTCTAAAGGAAAGGATTAAGTTAAGGACCCATTCAAAGTTAATTTGATGATGAGGAAGGCCTACAAGTCAAATGAGAGTATGAAGATATGGTAGTATCTTGAGTTTTTGGAATTTGGGTCTCTCTATGATAAGTGGGTATCTCTACCTATGCTTCTTAGAAGACATTTTTCATATGTAGAAGCAAGTGTGTGTGTTCTAGGTGATGTACAAAATGCCATAATCAGAATAGGGGTATGTAGAATTATTGATTGGTATTTAAGACCAATGCCTTTATGGTAGAGAGTTGATGATATTATATTACCAAGATTTGTGTTGATTAGATAAGAGGATTGTCATGTTGTATAAAGTCCTAAGGAGAAGCATCAAGTTCATGTGCTTACTCCAAAGGTCTGTGATGAAAAGCTTTAAAGATCCCGTTCAAGGACATTGGTCCTAAAGATAGTTCTTAGTTAATCTTTGAATCTTGGTTTAGTTGGTCAAATCATGAATAATGAAGGTATGATTGATTTGGAGTGTGGAGAGGACTTTTCCAAGTGTGTTCCATGGGTTTAGATATGCTAAGTTGGTTAAAATAACCTTTAATGACCTTTTTTTTAGTTTGACTAGTTTGTTTAGTGATCACTACCTAGTGAGAGCTCATCATGAATAATTGGTGTATTTGACATCTATGAGACTAAGGGTTGAGGCCAATTAGATTTTATGTGTCTAAGTGTAAAAGGTGTTGTGGATATGTCATAAGTCTCCTATGATCTTTTTATGTTGTTTTGACTTAGTGGCTCTTGTGTAAATAGGGTGTACAGACATAGTCATGAGCTTTTAGGTGTCAGATGAAGATTTACAAGTTGTCAAGGTGATTTTATGATTTATAAAGGTGTGTGGACATTATAAAGGTGTGTTCTGAGTGTTGATAGGTCATGAAGATGTATTAAATTCCATTTAAATATTTTTGATGGCTCTTAGGTATGATAGTCTTTGCTTGAGGGTTTGTAGGCCAAAAACCATTTCATGTTTCTATGGGCTCCCAAAGGGGTCAAACCTCAAGAATTGGTCTATTAGTTTGAGTTGGTGACCTCTAGGTGTTGGTGTTGACTAGAAGATGGAAAGTTGACCATGTTTCTTATTAATGCCCTAGTGTCTTGGCCCATGTGGGTTAGTGACCTTCTAAAAATATTTGAGGTTTGAGGCTACTTAATAAATTGAAATGGCCAAATGAGTGCTTAGAAAGTACTTTATAATCATCTAGAAGTGTATAGTTCATTTTATGATTGAGCATTTGTGCAAATGGAGGGATAATTGGTAGGTCAATTTGTGAAAGAACTATGGTGCACAGGAAGAGTTGGGTGATGAAAATTAGCATGCATGATGGGGAGTATGAGTGTGCATCAGATATGAAGCTCCAAGTCATAGATATCTCTACATATAAAATTATGACCTCTATGAAATCTACAAGGCTACAAGGCCTCTAAGCAAGGCTAGTGTGAAGAAGAGTAGTTTTTGGTTAGTTTATACAAAATAAAAATGTATGGTTTTCCTTAAATATGTTTCTCAGTTGGATTTTTGCATCATATATATTTGAGAAATATATTAAATTTCCATTTCTCATTCTATGGGCAGCTTGTGAGAGAGAATATGAAGACAACTATGAAGTTTCATCATGGTTGTAGATGGTCTGAAGGTGATAAAGGGGTGCCTAAGCTCACATGACTTAAGGGGAGTCCCTCTCAGTATTATTAATATGTTTTCAATTATATTTTTGTATTCTTGTCTATTTATTCTTCATATAGCAGTGCATGGTCAAAGAAGAGTGTTGTCAATGAGTAGGCTTGATGTAGTCATGGTAATAAATAGTCTGCATAGTGATAGGGGGATTTTATATCATCTATTAAAGGATGTACCTTCTTTTTTTTGGATTTGAAAACATTTATATGTCCTTAGGATCAATAGGTAAGCCCACTTTATCATTGTGTCAAAGGGGGAGAAAGTGTTTGTAGAGGGAAAAAGAGTATGTGCATAGCTTTGTGTTGGTTTTTACAAGTGTTGACATAAATGACAAAGGTGGAGATTTTTGAGGTGTTTTAAATGATGTATGTAAGGTGGACAAGAGTGCATATGAGATGATATGTATGCATGGTCCTTAGTGACAAAGTGTACCTTAGTGCTCACATAGTTTGCATGAGACCCTACAGGTCTTGATCTTGTTATGGATGCTGTTGATGATATGTTCTTGATGAAGAGGCCCTATAGCATGTAATAAGTGATTTATGTACTTGAATAAGTGAAAATAATATATTGAGTAGTCTTTTGAAGGTCTAGGTTATCCTAGTCATCTTGGTAGAGTTTCTTGAGTAAGCAGATTAATGACATCAACATTCACACATGTGAAGGTGTCATAAGAAAGTGATCACATGGGTCTATTTAGTTTTGTTCTTAGAGTATGTGTTTCAAATTTCATGCTTTAAGATGATGTTTATAAAAATTTATGATAGTGCAAAGTTACTCTCCCAGGCAAATTTCATTATTTTTATACTTAGTCAAATTTGCATTTTTAGTGACCATTGGAATTTAAAAATTTGAATTTTACAAAGGAAACTAGTTGTGATTGTTTGATCTATATGTTGAGAAAATGGATGACTTTGATGATGGATTAAAAATAAAATTGGTAAATAAGTTCAAGGTCAATCCAAGAAAATTAATTATAAGGTTTGACTGGTTGTACAATTATATTTATTATATCTCAAAGTTGACTAAGTGTTTGACTTGCATTTGTTAAGGACCTGAGAAGGATGTTTCAATTTGTATTGATGATATTTGGATGTTTCATGATGATTTATATATTGGTGTGTGTTGTAGACTCCCTGAGGATCATTTATATGGATTTTTGAGAAATCCATATTGAACATGAACCATTGCTTAAAATTTGACTTTTTATTCATTCATGGTGTTTTCATGTACAAGGCAAATGATTGAATGGTTTAGCCTATGCAAAGTTATGTAGTAATGATTGTAATCACTTTAGGGTGTCTTAGGGGTCATGTGGCATGGAACTATGTGCTTAAAAGTGGTCTTATATTTCTATTTTTGCTCAGTGAAGTGTTAAAGGGATGAATAGGTATTCATGGACCTAAAATGGCTACTTAGGCCTAATTGAAAGGTATTGTTTCTTAAGGGTGATATATCAATGTTATGGTCTATCTATGTAATTGGTGTTGATCTTTTTATAAGTGGGATAGAAGCCTTAAGGGTTAAGTAATGTTTTGTGGCTGACCAAAAAGGTGGTGATCATGAAGACTCAATAAAGACAAAAAGTAAAGATGAGGGTTTCTAGAAAGAATTAACAAAGAAATGTGAAGTATGAATAATACTGGTTAGTGAATTGAATAGCATAGTAGTGTGAGGCATATGTGTGTGACCTAGTGGTCATGTTTCTGATGTGGTAATAGTGTTTTGCATATTTGATGATTAAGAATGAGTGAAGAGGTGTAGATGGATCAAAAAGGTTATTTTGGATGCATTTATTGTGTGTGAAGGATTGATAAAGTGTGAAGGGTTGAAGAGAGTTGTTATTCATTATTTCTCCATCATATTGGAAGACAATCAAAGTTCTGGAGGTGTTGATATCAAAGGTGTTGTGTGGGTGCTCAACATAAGACTAAAGGCTATTTTTTATGATCTCTTATAGGATTGTAGTCCATTGGTGTTCAAGATTGAGAGTGTATTTTATTTCCCATGAGAGTTTCCCACATAATTCATGTGTTATGTGCTTTGATCTTACATTTATTTATTTGTTCATTGTAATGAATTGTGTATGTGCTTCATGAATGCTTATATTGAATGGTTAAGAGTTTGAGGAAATTGAATTGAAGTTGATTTGCTTGCATCATTAATTCACCCCACCCCCCCACCTCTTAATGATTGTACCTCTAAAAATAATAACATATTAATTATAATCAACATATAATTATCAATCTAAAGTTTAATATACATTCCAGGTTTGCCACCCCATGTGGTCTTGAAATAACAAACTAGATCAAATAGTGACTCTAATGAGTCATAAGTGGAAAGTAGAGATATATTATCTCAAAAACTCCGACATACCCTCACAAGGTAAAAATAAAAACACCACAATCTCAATGTTTCCAAAACACTACCTACTTACCAAACCTATAAGTATGTTATCACAATCTATTTCCATAAATGGGAAAGGAATATACTAACTACAAAGATATAACACTCCATCCAATTTTAAAAATTCTCTATAATCAAGAAGTATAAGACACCGATCCCATGATCATAAGGAAAATAGGGTCAAAACAACATTTTAGAAACAAGTTTCTGCATCAAGAGAATATATGATTCCTTTCGGTGGTTTATAATAATGTCAAAGGAGAATGAGATAATAAAATCTCATCTCTAAGATATCTAATAGATTTGAGACTCATTTCTAAACCACATTACTTAAGGGTGTCAATCCTTAAACAAACTCCTAACACATACAGATTCTCAACCAAAATAGCAACACTTTACTACAAGAAAATTCCACTACACTAGGTAGTATCAACTAAAAAGGGTCTTACAAGATTCTTCATTTCTAGGATTAGCGAGCATAAGACGCAAAACTATTGAGTGTGGAGCCCTTTGGGTCTATCACATGACCATAGTGGTACATTTTGGGGGCTTAGAGAGTTCCAAGGGTGTGTAGAACACATTTATCATGTACTCCACATGTGAGTGGAATAATATTAAATGTTTATTTAATAATTTCTATGTGACTTCCTCATTTATTGGAAGTGGGATTGATTTCCTTATTTTTAGGGAATTAATTATTATATCTATTTATTTTCATATGATTTCCTTTTTTATTGGAAGTGGGATTGATTTCTTTATTTTTAGGGATATTTGTTGTTCATTAGAAAGTGTAATGCCTTCCTTGTTTCAAGGAGTTGGTTGTGATCTCATGTTGTTGAAAAGTGTGCCTTAAAAGGTGGAGACTCTATCTTTGGTGTGTTCCTTCTTAGATAAGATTTTGGATGAGCTTGATGAGGTGTAACTGAGGTGTACTTAGTGGATGATGCTTATCCTGGATAAACATGGCACAATTTCTCCTCCTTTTATGAATTTTCCTTCATTTGTTATAAATACAGGGTGTGGTGTGGCCTTTAGAGGTTGGATTCAAAGTGCAAGTGTTTATTGTAGGGTATGGTATAGTAGCTTTTGAGATACATTATTGTGTAGGTGTAGGTTAAAGTGAAACATTTATTTGTGTAGCATTTTCTACCAAAAATTTTCTATCTCTGTGAGAGTTCATTGTAATCTTGTTTTTAGATTATAGTTTAATTTGAGAACTTTATTGATGGATGTAACCCACATTGAGTGAACCATGATAGATCAGTGTTGTGTGTATTTTTTATCTTATTCTCTTCATTTATTCTTTTATAATATCTATGATTTGGGGAATGTTTCCATGATGCATGTTATTACATAATTTAGATATGATTTATGGTCATCTTAAATCTAGTTTAAAGTTTTTTAATTCCTGACAACTGGTATCAGATTAATTGGTTGTGTTTTATTAAAGTGGTGAATCAGAGGAAGGCTATTAAATTGAGTGGGAGCTATGGGAGAAGAGATCAAATTTAGAGTTGAGAATTTTGATGGTAAACATTTTGGTTTGTGGAAAGTGTAGATGGAAGATTACCTATATCAGAAGGAGCTTCATCTCCCCTTGGAGGGGAAAGGAGAACAACATGTAATTATGAGCGATGTGGATTAGTCATTATTTGACAAGAAGGCATTGGGAGCCATTCAGTTATGCCTTGCATATTTTTTTACATTTAATATTTTTGACTAGAAAACCATAAAATATATCATGGATAAACTTGGAAAGTTATATGAGAAACCCTCTACTTCTAATAAAAAATTTCTTATGAAAAAATTGTTTAACATGAAAATGTCTGAGAATGGTTCAATAGCTAATCATCTAAATGATTTTAATATAGTTGTAATTATGCTCACCTTAATTGGAATTAAGTTTTATGATGAAGATAGATCTTTTCTAATTTTATGTTCTGTACTTGATAGTTGGGATAGTTTGATTAAGGTTATAGTAATGCAGTCCCTACTAAGGGAAGCTTGAATTGTAAGGATGTTGTAGGTGTGATTCTTAGAAAGGATATGTGAAAGGAAAACACTGATGAATCATCTTCAAATAATGTTTATCCATTGATACTAGAGGGAGGCAAAATGACAAGAGCAAAAGCAATCATGAAAAGTCAAAAGGTAGATTTAAGTCTAGATCTAGATTCAAGTTGATATGTTGGCATTGTGGGAAGAGTGAACACTCAAAGAAGGATTGTTGGTCACTTCAAGATAAGAATGCAAACAAGGAGGAAATGAATGAGGTAAATATGACATCAGGTAAATCATGTTAGGATGCCTTAATTCTTTCTATGGATAGTTTTTTTGAGTCTTGTGTTTTAAATTAAGGGGCTTCTTTTCATGCCACCCCACATAGGCATTATTTTACTAATTATGTTCAAGATAATCTAGGACATGTTTATCATGGTGATGATAAACCATGTGATATAGTAGGGAAAGGTTGTGTTTAGGTTAAAATGCAAAATGGGAACATATGTATCCTCAAGGATGTTAAACATGTGCCTATGTTGAGACAAAATTTGGTTTTAGTGGGGTAATTGGGTAGTGAGGGATGTTCAATAAGGTTTATTTTATATTCTTAGAAAGTTACCAAAGGTGATTTTGTGATCTTGAGAGGTAAGAAAGTTGGTAATTTATATTTGACTAGTAGTGTTGATTCTCTTGATTTAGTTGCTATAGATAAAGATGCAACTATGTGATACTACAGTCTTAGTCATATAATCCATAAGGGCATGGAGATCTTAAAAGACAAGTTGCCTAGATTAAAATATCTAGATATAAACTTCTATTATAATTGTGTGTATGAGAAACATAAGTGGGTTAAGGTCTTAAAGGTTAGACCAATAAAGAAAGATCACAAGTTAGAGTTGGCACTCTTAGATGTATGGGGCCCAACTCAAGTATCTTATATTTTTTGATCCAATTATTATGTTACTTTTATTAATGATGCAACTAGGAAAGTTTGAGTTTATTGGATTAAAAATAAATCTGATGTATTTGAAAATTTTAAGAAATGGAAAGCCTTGGTTGAGAATTAAATATGTCTCAAATTGAAATGTCTTAGATCAGATAATGGAGGTGAGTATTGTAGTAATGCTTTCTTTGATTATTGTTTTAACAATGGAATCTATAGGCAAAAATGGTTTCAAGAACTCCATAGTAAAATGGGGTATTTAAAAGGATGAACAAAATAATAATGGAATGTGCTAGGAGCATGAGGTTACATGCAGAGTTGCCTTTACAGTTTTGGACAGAAGTAGTTTGTATGGAAGTATATCTGATTAACAGAGAACCTTTTATGCCTTTAGATGGAGACATTCCTAAACAAGTTTGGTCTGTAAGAATGTTGATTATTTTTTTCTTAGATTCTTTGGATGTGAGGCTTTTGATCTCATTAACAAAGAGAATGGGACCAAATTAGAGGCTAAATCAGAGAAATGCACATTTGCTGGTTATAGTGAGGATGACTTTGGTTTTTATTTATGGAGCATTAAAGATAAGAAAATATTCTAGTCTAGATATGTAGTCTTTAATGAAAAAGTCATGTATAAGGATTAGTTGCATGAATATAAAGAGTACACAATTTTTGATGACATTACAGATGACAAAGTATCTAATGATTCAGTTCAGGAACCTTCTACACAAGGAACCCAAACTCCTATGGTAAGAAGGTCTTCTAGGGTAAGAAGAGCACCTAAACATTTTTCTCCTTATTTAAATTATTTATTACTCACTGACAATGGAGAACTAGAGTGTTATAAGGAAGCAATGCAGGTAGATAACAAGTTGAAGTGGGAGCAAGCCATGGATGAGGATCATAGATCTCTCATGGAGAACCAAGCGTGGGATTTGATAAGGCTACCTGAGCACAAGAGTGCATTGCCAAACAAGTTGATCTTTAAGATAAAAGAAGAGGATGAAGGGAGAAAAAGGTATAATGTTAGGATGGTGGTCAAGGGGTTTGCACAAAAATTAGGTATTGATTTTTAAGAGCTTTTCTCTCTTATTGTAAAAATGACTTTTATTAGGACTGTTCTTGGTTTAGTTATAGTTGAGGATTTACACTTAGAATAATTAGATGTAAAAATTGCTTTTCTTCATGGTGATTTGGATCAAGAGTAATATATGAAGCAACCATAAGGATATGAGGTGAAAGGGAAGGAGAACCATGTGTGCAGACTAAAGAAGAGCTTGTATGGCCTGAAACAAGCTCCATAACAATGGTATAAGAAATTTGATTATTTTATGTTGGAACAAGAATATCAAAGGTGTCATTCCAACCATTATGTATACATAGAATATTTTGATGATGGTTCCTTTATTATATTATGCTTGTATGTCGATGACATGTTAGTTACAGGAAAGAACATACAACATATTCATATGCTCAATAAATAGTTTAGTGACTCTTTTTTTATGAAGGATTTAGGTATTGCAAAGCAAATCCTTGGTATGAGGATTACTCTTGATAGGAAGGTGAGGAACCTAGTTTTATCCCAATCAGAGTATGTGAAGAAAGTCTTGGGAAGGTTTAGCATGTTGGATGCTAAATTTGTTAGTACTCCTTTGGTAAGCCACCATAGATTATAAAAGGAGTAGTGTCCAAAGACATAAGTTAAAAATTTTAATATGTCCAAGGTACCTTACTCATCGACAGTGAGCAGCTTGATGTATGCCATGGTTTGTACTAGGCCAGATATTTCCAAGCAGTGGGAGTTGTGAGGAGGTATATGAGTGATATAGGTTATGAACATTGGAAAGTAGTGAAATAGATTCTTTGGTATTTGATTAGGATGATGGATTTTGTGTTATGTTATGGTAGATCAGATACCACTTTGTATGGTTATGTGGACTCGAATATGGTAGGAGATATTGATTATAGGAGGAGTATGTTAGTATATATATTTACTATTGGAGATACAATGCTTAAGTGGATTTCCAAGATACATAAGGTTGTGGCTTTGTCAACCATAGAGGCAAAGTATGTTGTTGCCATGGAGGCTAGCAAGGAGATGATTTGGTTATAGGAGTTGTTTTGAGATTTGGGGCATGAGAAGGAAGTTAGGAGACTACAAAGTGATAGTCAGAGTGATATTCATTTGGCAAAGAACTCTACTTTCCACTCGAGGATGAAACACATTTAGTTACATCATCACTTCATTAGGACAACTTTGGAGGAGAACTTGGTGAAGCTGGAGAAGATTCATACTAGCTAGAATCTTGCAAATATGATGACCAAGTTGGTCACATTAGACAAGTTGAGACAATGTTTATATTTGGTTGGACTTAGAGGTCATGGATTAGTGATAGATTCTATTTATGAGAAACCATATCCAAGTGGGAGATTGTTGAGTGTGGAACCCTTTAGGGCTATCACATGACCATGGTGGCACATTTTGGGGGCTTAAAGAGCTCCAAGGGTGTGGGGAATGCATTTATCATATACTCCACATGTGAGTGGAATATTATTAAATGTTATTTAATAATTTCCATGTGACTTCATTTATTGGGAGTGGGATTGATTTCCTAATTTTTAGGGAATTAATTATTATATTTATTTATTTCCATGTGACTTCCTTTTTATTTGAAGTGGGATTTATTTTTTTATTTTTAGGGATATTGGTTGTTGATTGAAAAATTTAATGCCTTCCTTGTTTCAACAAGTTGGTTGTGATCACATGTTGTTGGAAAATGTGCCTTAAAAGGTGGAGACTCTATCTTTGGTGTGTTCCTTCTTAGATGGGATTTTAGATGAGCTTGATGAGGTGTTCTTAGTGGATGATGCTTATCTTATGTAAGCATGGCATAATTTTTCCTCTTTTTGTGGATTTTCTTTCATTTTCTATATATACAAGGTGTGGTGTGGCCTTTAGAGGTTGACGATTTATTTGCAGGGTGTGGCTTTAAGGATCAGATTCAAAATGTAGATGTTTTTTCAAACTATAGGTGTTTATTGTAGGTTGTGGTATAATATCTTGTGAGATACAATATTGTGCAGGTGTAGGTGAAAGTCCAACATTTATTTGTGTATCATTTTCTACAGGAGATTTTCTGTCTCTGTGAGAGTTCATTTTAATCTTGTTTTTAGATTATATTTTTATTTGAGGACTTTCTTGGTGGATGTAGCCCACATTGGGTGAACCATGGTAGATCTGTGTTGTGTTTTGTTTTTATCTTATTCTCTCCATTTATACTTTCATAATATCTGTGATTTGAGAAATATTTTTATGACATAAACTATTGCATAATTTAGATTTGATTTATGATCATATTAAATCTAGTTTAAAACTTTTTAATTCATGTGTTATGTTCTTTGATCTTGCATTATTTTCTTGGTTCATTACAATGAATGGTTTAAATGCTTCATGAATGCTTATGTTGAATGGTTAAGAGTTTGAAGAATTGGAATTGAATTTGATTTGCTTGCATCACTGATTCACCTCCCAACACTTAGTAATTGTACCTCTAAAAATAATAACATATTAATTATAATCAACATATAATTCTTAATCTAGAGTTTAATATACATTCAAGGTTTGCACCCCATGTGGTCTTGAAATCACAAACTAGATCAAATAGTGACTCTAAAGAGTCATACGTGAAAATTAGAGAAATATTATCTCAAAAACTCCCACATACCCTCACAAGGTAAAAATAAAAACATTGTAATCTCAATGTTGAAAAAACACTACCTACTAACCAAACCTATAAGTATGGTATCACAATCTTTTTTTCATAATTGGGAAAGGAATATACTAACCACAAAGATATAACACTCCATCTAATTTTACAACTTATCTATCATCAAGAAGTATAAGACACTGATCCCATGATCTCAAGGAAAATAAGGTCAAAACAACATTTTAGAAACAAGTTTCTACATCAAGAGAATATATGATTCCAATCAATAGCTTGTAATAATGTCAAAGGAGAATGAGATAATAAAATCTCATCTTTAAGATATCTAATATATTTGACACTCCTTTCTAAATCACATTACTTAAGGGTGTCAATCCTTAAAAAAAAACTCCTACCACATAACGATTCTCAACCAAAATAACAACACTTTACTACAAGAAAATTATCACTACACTAGGTGGTATCAACTAAAAATGGTCTTAAAAGATTTTCCATTTCTAGGATTAGTGAGCATAAGACACAAAACTAAAGCACATATATTTAAGTGAGAATCATCTTATGATTATTAAACACTCACAACACAAATGGAAAAAGTGACTTGATTACCAAGAAGGGTGTAATAATACTCAAGGAGTTTGATCCAAGTGATCAAAGTATGGTAGAATCCTTTGTTCATAACTAATGAACTATGTTATGTGATCACCTACCCAAACCTCGTATACAACCATCACCATTGAGACATTAAATAAGCCAACCTTATAACAATTATAAGAGGGTAATGGAGTTCATAAAGATGCACACTCACTATAACACATATATTTCATGAATGTCACATACTTACAAAAGTCACTAATACATACAAGAGGATCTATCAAGTCTCAAAACGCCAATCATGGTGTACAATGTTCTGCACTGAGGCACCACAAATCTAAAATACTAGTTCAATACTTCATGTCACTAGGTTCATATTGGTGAACACAAAGACATGAAAATGCTAATAGACTCATTAAGTCCTAGAGTTTGAGCCACAACTCTAATACCACATGTTATAATCCCACTGGGTTAGACATAAAAATACATGATTTTTTTTAATATTAAAAACATATACCAAATATATATTACATCATAATAATATAAAGATAAAAAATAAATACACAAGGTGATAATAGAAACAATTATAATACATCACATTATATTGATCTCTAATATCATGAGAGTACACATCATAATATGAACATAAAAAGTAAACATAAAAACTCAACCACAACTGATACAAATGTACATACACTACTATCAACGTGCAACAACCAATAATGATAACTCCTCATGATAATTTTTCATAATAATTATAATATACTACAATGTACAACTAAGATACATGGCTTCCTCAAACACAGTTCCTAAACTTCAAGTATCTATGGCAATCTCAAGTATTGTCTTGATAAGTAGTACTATTGTGGGGAGAGAGAGCATCATCCGAGTGCTTTTTCGCACAACCATAGACAAATGATACTACACACTAATCCCATCAAGAAATAACCCTCCCTTATCAAATGAGTAGATAGTGATGGTGTGAGAATACATAGAGACAAGCAGGTACATGTGTGTTGTATGATTTCTAACTAAACTAAGCATGCAGTGTATCATAGAAAACTCGATCTATTAAAATATATCACACATATATGTAGACCATACTAATAAAATTATGATTTCTCACTATACATACTTTGGCCCAAAGATTTATAAATAATAAATAATGATGATCTAGATCAATCAAATTCATACACACCACTTGATTGGACTGCTTTCATCTGTCATTAGGATACTAGTAAGCTAGTAAAGTCCATCTCATTCCTTACTCCAAATTAACAATGTAGATTGTTCAAATATAATTCAACCACAAAGTTCATTTAGTTTACATCTTACTATCAAATATGTCATATAACATGCTAAACATAGGAGTAACCAAAGTATATATTTATTCTGTCAAATGCATAAATGAATCTTACATTAATTTCTATCCCATACTAGAAATAATGACTACACTATATACCAACTGGGTAAAATTTACATAACTATATATTTTAGCTCCTACAATTTGTTTCCAAACATACTACACCTATGATAACCTATATTAAAATAGTCTAGTATTCTAAAACATAACTACTAGTTTTCTCATAAAAAATAGTCATATAAAGTAGTCTTAAAATTATGAAAACATAAGCAATTATACAAGTAACTATACATAATGAATCAAGTAATATTTCGCATGGAACACAATAACATACCAACACAACATTCATTAAACTCTCAAAGCTTGCATGCATGCATACATAAAGTTTTACCAAATGTTACAAAACACGCTATCCATGAAAATAACCATCATGTATACAATAAATCAATCAAATGTACATATGAGTTTAGGAATAATAGTTACAATACGTACCATCTAGGTATAACATACTTTTATACTGTAGTACCCTATGATATCTCATACTATCATAGGTTTCCAACTACATAATAATAAATAATCCAAACTTATGATTTTAAGAATCCAACGGTCCATATAGATAACAAAAAGCAAGCATGTACGAGATTATATCACCCAAGAATACCTTAAGATTAAACTACATAATCACATTCAAAGCAACATATATATAAGCATGAATCATGATGCACCATTATATACTAGATATAGCCATGCACTTACATATAATAACGACCACATAATAGTTACTGCACTCAAGTATTCAATGTATAACACATAACAAACAGTCAATCAATCATGTATAGAGAAATAAAGGACTAATAATCCTGTTATAACATTCATTTAAACATCTCATTTTGTTTTCTAAGTTATAGTCTCATATCCCTAAAAAAATTTAATACCATCAATCAGATTATAGGTACAATATTTATGTACAAAAACTTGCATAATATAATATGCACCACATGTAAGTAACCCAAAGCTATGATAATTCTAAATCTCATTCTCTTAAATGTTTAGATAAGAATCCTAATATATAATCCGAAATACCCAATGTATGATAACTCTTTCAATTAATCATAAATTCTTGGATATATTGATTTCCTTTATAAAATATGATCAACAATAACATCATTAGCTTTTACGATTCTTGACTCAATATTTAGTTAATATAAATTTATTGACAGGATAATAAAAATGTTTTTGAAATATTAAGAAACAAGAAATCACTTTGTTATCATTGAGATTATACAACACTATGAACTGCCAAGGTATGTAGATCACTATAGTCAATTGAGTTTGTTGTACCGACAACTATTCCAATATGATATACCATAATATACTTAAAGAATTATAATTGCTATAATAGGTATATAACCATAGACCATCCCCTCCCCCCCACACATATAAATATGGCGTACCCAAGTAAGCTTAGAATTGTATAAGCAAGCTCAACACTCACAAAGGTAATTATAAATTTATAGTGAAAACTATAAAGCTTTAATATAAATCTATCTAAGATATGTAATAGTGGCGTACTCACCATATAGTGATATTAGTGTCTTTTCAATCTTATAAACTAACTATTGAGGATATAAGAAACCATAATGTCCACTTGTATACAAGCTTATAGTGTATGTTTAGCCTAAAAACACTTTTTCATGGAAAACAATGCTTATAATAGCCTCTGATCGCATCTTTATAAATATATTATTATAAATATTAAAATATAATTCATTCACATTAAATTATAATTTCTTCAGCCAATATTAAATTATTTATTAATCAAATCCTGCTCAAAGGATACTATAACGCATGGGTTTAAAGCATATGAATCATAGTAAAGGGATTACCTTAAGAGCATGTATTTACCTATAAATATTGATAATATTAATAAATGTTCATTAGAGCTATTCTGATTGAAATCTAATATCCTTGTGCTATTAGCGTATAATTCGGGTTTATCTATAGCCTTGATATTTTAATACCTTCCCAACCTTGATATAAATAAAAAATATACAGGTCAATATAGTCTATGATATAAATACCACATTATCATATTAGCCATTGTACTTCCAAATTGGTAATAGTTAATATATAAAATATTTTTTATATTGAAGATTGGTATATCAGATTAGTATATCAGATCGATGGCTATAAATATATGTATTAATTACACTATCCTACTGTTGACATGTATCAGTGACTCACAGGGTTCAAAATCCAATAAATTTATAGTATAACATGCTATAATTCTAGTGATCTTAGCATTCCCCAGCTGGCTAGGAGATTAATTACAAATCGATCTCAACAAGCCAATGTAAGAGCTATAATATAGCGACTTGTTTCTTTTCATAATCAAAATAACTATCTCATCATCGCTTATTGAATGTACAATGACTTATGATTTCTACTATTAATTTGTAATATAATGATTCATTCTCATTACATTTGTTGGGAGTTAACTACAACGATGCCCCCCTACAGTAATATCTAATACTTATAAATTCTTACTGAGGAAGGAAATAAAAAAACTCAAATAATATGCCACAACTGTATATGCGTGATAATATCACACAGACTTGAGTATATTAGATACGGCCTATTAAATAATTAAATACAGGTGATTTTAGAATGTGAATCTCATTTCTTAATGGTATTTATGATTGTGGAATCTGAGTCTTATTTAAGAAATAAATCTATATTAAAATTTAAGACTTACATTTCTTAAAACAGATTAATCAAAATAGATTGATGCTTTCCTAAGACCCTTATTCAAATTCTCTTAATGAGTCTAAAAAGATAATAGATTAAGCATGGATTAGACGATAAGTTAATTTTCCATCTATTTATAAATTCTTAATCATACCAGATTGGACATTTTAATTATCACAACTAGAATAAATATGTTGTTTTTCTCTGTTTTTCTATTTGGATCTATGTTTTAGATCGATACACTCTATCACACACACAATTCATGTTTATCCCCATTTTAATTCCCTGATTACTAATATAAACCTATAGAATTTAAATTGTATTGCTTACCTGGTAATGTGTTCTGCAGTCCTTTATTTTACTTAGTAGACTTTTCCCCTTTGCTTTTGTGCCTTTCTCAGCTCCTCTCCTTTCATCCTATTCCTTCCATATGCCTCCTCCTTTTATTTTTATTTTTAAAAAAAAGTAAAATGCAGCTTTGTTTTTTAAATTTTTTATTAGTATTTTATTAATTTTTTTTACTTTTGTTTTTGTGTACACATTCCATTTCTCTTTTATTTTTAGTTTTAATTTGATTTATTCCCTTTCAAAAGGTTTTCCTCATGTATGTGTGTGTGTATTCTAGATTTAAAAATTAATTAAAACCTATTTAATAATTTATAACATAATTTCAATAATGCTAATTTATCTTATTTAAGCCATTATTCAACAATAATTATAAATTTTTAAGCACAACAATGATATTTTCAACTATTATTATGATAAGAAGCTTGATTCTCACCATTATTAAGATATACTAGTTGGTTCACATACGGTAATTACAATCACTAGCCATACAAGGATCAATTTATCTAAGCATCAACCACAACCATTAAATTATGCTATCAAACCATGCATAAATGACTTTTAATGTAAACAAAATCTTATATATATATATATATGCTAACCACTATTATGGATCTAACATATGTTGGCTATCTATGGTGTGTGTAGGTTTTTTGCCAACTCTCTATCGACCTTCGACGTTTCCATCTAAGTCACCCTATCTAATGATACTCTCCTTTTGTCGCACTCTGAGGGATAGATTCTCCTACATCAATCTCACAATAAAGTAGGTAGTTAGACCATAACAGTCATGATAAACATATAACATAAAATTTAACTAAAACAATGCATCAATATGCTCAAAATGTAAAGACATACACTATAATTAACTCACAGTAAGGAAATCATGTATCTAAGTAATATTTTACTATCCCATAATAGCATATATCTCAAGTTTAGTTAAAAATAACCAAATCTAAATTTGTTAACTATACATATCTATAGATAATCTAGCAAATGTACCTAGTGAAAAATCAAGATGTAACAAAGGCAGATGAAAGAAGAAATAAGGTGAAAACCCCAAGAAGAGAAATATAAAATCTAGTAGCAAGAAGAAGATAAGAAGAAGATCAAGGAAGCAGATTCTCAAAAGCAATGAGCCAAATAACTAGAGGTACAAAGGAAAAAGGATGAATAAGTTGTGAAATAGAAATCAAAGGATGAGGAAACAATGAAATTTAAGAAAGTTCAAGAAGATTTAGAGGTGCATAATAAAAAGGAAAAATAGGATAAAGAAGGGCATGAGGCACAACAGAAACAACCTAAGGAAGATACTAAATTAAAGGCTAAAAAAGAAGCGCATAAATAAGAGGCTCTAGAAAAGCAAGAGTAGGATACAAAAGTAAACACTAAAGAACAAGTTGTGAAGGAAGTTGTGCTCGAGATAACATAGGAAGAAAAATGAAATTTGTAAATTAAAAACCAGCAGACACTCAAGAGGGACCATCAAAAAATTCAAAGCATATCTCTAATATTTGGCTTTGGGATATCCTAGCCTTGTCTATGAGGTGAATGACATTTTCATTACCAATGGCATCAACTCATTGAACTTTTACAATGATGACATCTGTCAAATTATCCATTGTTATGGTTTCCCAAGAAGTTTCCTTGGATGTTTTTACATTTTCTTTGTCTAAGAAACTTGAGTGAGAAATTGTGTTTAAAGAATCCATTGTACAGAAGGCTACCTCATTGGAATTAGATGCCTCATATCTCTAAAATAAAATGCAATAATCCAAGCTCACTTCAACAATGTCTAGAAAATAATTGAGGATTCATGCCTTACATTGGTTGGTCAAGTTTTAGAAAACCAAGTTATGTCTAAGGAGAAGCATATCACACTTCTTATTTCTCAACTAACTAAGAATTAGCGATCTTTATAGAAGCTCTTTTGGCTATATTTGTAGAGACAAAATATCAAGGTAGAGTTTGAAATAATGATTGAGATTTTGGAGGAGTATGAACAATTTTTGGACACTACACAACTAAAAACACTATAGTTAGCATGCAATATGATAGATTGGAAGTAAAATTTGCATAATTTTTGAGGTGATGTGAATGCATAAGTTGTTATGGCTAACAAATCCAAGGAAAAAATAAGAGACAGTTTTTTTGGAAAAGGAACTCAATGCTGCACTCAAAGCATTAATGGATTCCCATGATATAATTATGGGGTGAATCTAGGGTTGGAAAAATGAAATGCTACAAAACACATTTGTAGGATTCTAAACACAACGATAATAAGATTAGCTAGAATAGGTGCAACAAGACATCTAATTGAAAATTTCAAATGCAAAAGCCTCTATTCTGACAACTAAGGATGATGATATAAAGTATCTCATGGATTGGAAAATACCACTATGAATAATGATGAGTATGGTCAGGGTCACCATGATGGATTATAAATTGTATAAAAAGGATGTGTCTTCCTTGGATAATCCTATGATTTTTCTCATCAAAATACCATAGTATATTATGTTAGGTTAGCTAGAAGAAGAACTTCATCATTAAAAAGTAGCTTAGTCTTCAATCCTAGTGTAACAATTACTTCAAGGAATAGATCCCATAACTATGAATTCAAAAAACACACCTCCAACAGTGGTTTCATCCTTTTTTATCCCTAATGATCATTAATCCCAATTGAAACACCTATAACATAGCCTACTTTAGCTTCTCCATCATAACTCATGCCACCTCCTTCCACATAGGTATTGCAACATACTTCAATTTTGAAAATTTTGCTACAATTTTCTATAGGTAAATTAGACATGAGAAGTGGGGCTAGGTTACTTGAAATTTTTTAAAGGTTGGCCACTTAGTTATGTTGCTTAATTGGAAACCCAAATGGGTAGTTAAGAGGTGTGAAAGAGGTCAATTAGTTATGTTGGTATATACTTCTTCACATGACTCTGTCACTTGCATTCCTCATTTTTTCTACAAGAAAAAACAAAAACTTTCACCTTACATAGATGTCAAAATTATAACAAGTGCTTGGACGAATACAACAAGGATATGCATATTATAAAATTGTGCATTACACACACATTTCGACTATAAATACTCTACAATTTTACATTATAAATAAGTTCCACTTGTGATAGAGATCAATAGAGATTATTATATGGTTACCTCATGATTATTATTTCCTTGTGTATTATGTTATGGGTAATATATTCCCTTTTGCATATGTACATTGTTTATAACATTATATGCTAACATGAAGGTATTCATTTTTACAGTTGTGATAATTTGTAATAGTTAAATGTTTGTGCATGTTTTGGTTTTATCTGTGTTATCTATATTGCATGATCTATCTCCCCATTAGTAAGTTCTAATGGAATTTCAAGAACCTCTACTAACATCTACAAAAAAAAAAAAATTGGCCAAAGCCAAGAGCTTGTAACATAGCTATTTTGAAAGGCCATTTGATCGTGTCTAGGCTTTCTCGAAATCAATTTTGTGAAAGATTGTTCTCTGACCCATTCCATACCTTCCCAAAGAGTAATAAGGTTTTCAAGAATATATTTTATTATGATAAAACTAGTTTTCTCTAGTTTGATAATTGCAAGAAAAATAAGATGGAGATGATTCACAAGAATTTTAGCAAAGATATTATAGCACACATTTAGTAGAGTGATTGGGCACCAACTGGTGACAATTTCTAGATCACCGGATTTAGGTATGTATTTGATATTAACTTGATTAATAATTGATCCTGATGACTTCTTTTTCATATCTTCTTTGTAGATTTGAAGAAAATCAAGGCCAACAAATTCCTAGGCAGCTTTGTAGAATTAATAAGGATAACCATCAATATTCATGGATTTGTCATTGTTAATGTTATGAAGGGCATATAAGAGCTCATGGAGAGTCAAGGGAGTGTCATAGAGAATTTGATATACACACTTGATTTTGTGAGGAACCACATCAAGGCATTCCTTCAAGGTCTCATTCCTCTCAATTATTTAGTCCTGAGCTTAGAAGACCAATTTATAGTGGTCTAGAAAGGTAGTGAGTCTCAGATTTTTGAGTTGATGGCCTTGATCTGATCACAATCTTATTTAGCTTTGAGATATTTTTAAAAATAATTTGAATCCATATCTCCAATTTTAATCCATTGAAAGCAAGCACGAAGTTGTGCCTCTCTAGAAGCATGGTTATTTGCCAACTTAATTTGGTGTTTGAGGGAGGCAACCATGTTTCACAGGTGAATATCAAATGATTTGTGTTTAATAAGAGAGGAAATATTATAATAGTCTTTGAGAAAAACATCATTGACGTACTTTCAAACATAAGCAATCTACTTTCCTTAATGGTGGAGAAAGGTGGTGTTGTGCAAAATAGCCTCATTTCACCACTTTATCTATCTAGGAGCCAAAGGTGGTCAAGATGAAAGGTTCAAAATCTAAGAAATGAGTCAGATGGTGCCCTCATGGCTCAATATAGAGGTGATAAAGATGAATTGGTTGCATGGAACTTTTAACTGGATGGTGCCCCATTCCATCTACATGAGATGGGAATATGATCTAATAGAGCATCCTCAGAGTGCATAATGGTTGGTTATCCATTGGTAGAGGCAAAAGAAAAAATATTTTATTTTGACCACATATAATGGGTTGATAATTTGAGGACCCAATTGGAATCAATCTGGTAGTTAGGCCATGTAAACCAAGGTGTGATATTAAAATTTCACTATTAGAGGAGAGGGTCGACTAGGCGCCACTGATTATTGAAACAATACCATGATTCATGCTCTCCCATATAGTATTTCATAAGTATGACACCAAATTTATCCTTAAGGATTTTTACCATATTAAAATCTCTACACACTATCCTCATGGAAATGGGTAGATTATTAGCTTAATAATGCCATTAAGACATTATGTCAAGGCCATCATTTGGATCATAAATGTTATAAAATCTTAATAAATGTCCATTAATATCAAGAATCAACCAAATAGCTCAATATGATGGATCCCCCTCCCCCACCCCCACATAGATGATCAAGGAAGAAAACTTCAGTGAAACTAATATATTGGTGCCACCACATCCATCATCATGTAGAGTGGATAATTGGGTGATGTCATACCAAATATATTTTAGAGCAATCTATAGGAGTAATCCATAAAATTTTACTTCTTGTAGGCAAGTAAAATCTAAAGAACCCAAGTGTTGACAAATTGCTCACACATAGAATTTTCAAGAGGACTCTATGAGACCTAGAAAATTCTTAGAGAGAATATTCATTAGGAAATATCATCCATAAGGAGCTCCCCTATCCACCCTTCATATTTCCAAGGGTTGAGAAACTATTATGCTAGTTTGGAAGAATAAAATCCCTAAATGAAATGGAGTGGTATTTATCCAAATTATCTTCTTGGGGAGATTTACTACTGCCACAAAGCACTGCATAATTTATATAGAATAAACCACTTATAGAGGAAATCCTAGTAGGATAATAACCACCTTTAGGATGTGAGACTCGAGGAATGTGATTCTGTTAGATCTTTTGATTACTAGTAGATAGGAGAGTCATATTGATAATTTTTGAGGAGGGCTTGGTGACCAAAGGAGAAATGAGTTGGAGGAGGGTTTAGGACCAAATGATGATTTATTGTTGTAAACCATTATCTAAACACTATTTTTTTACCACCATGGGCTTCTCAACTTAAAAAGGATTCGAAGAGGGTTTTGATAAACCCATGAGGTGATAATACTTTATCGATGTTCAAGTAATTGGCAATGAAAACATGTGTTGGGGAGGTTAAAATAAATGACCTTTTGTTCCCAATGCTCATCACCAACTTGGATATCGATGAATTCCCATTAATCCTTGGTGAAATCTACCTTAATAGAATCTTACCTATTAGGCTGTGTGAGATAAAACTTGGGTGGCTCATGGCATACAATTTGCCCAATGAGATGGGAAATTGCATTAAGGAAGGACCACAAGGGGTTTGGGAGGCCAGGGAGTTCAATCAAGACCACCACCAATAGGGAGGCCTAGTTGGTGACTTTGAATTCATGGTCCACTTAGACAAAATCAAGAGTGTGTTTTTAAGAAATGAGTAGTTGGATTCTACCAAGAGATTTTTTACCTTAGATAACTCTTAAAAATAAAATAAAAAAACCTTTGTAAGGTTTCAAACACTAGTGACATGAACACCCGAAGGCTCTCACTAGTGATGAAACTAAGCATTAAGGGACTCCTCTAAGTGGAAAGAGCCATTAAAATAAGCAATAAGTGAGTTATTCTCATTCCATTTTAAAACATTATCAACTACATCATGGTTTCAAAAAATCTCAATGTGAGAGGGAGATTTAGAAGGGTTATGTCATCATAACTTTTTTTCACAAACTTCCTAGCTCACTTGGGTCTCATCCTTTCCACTACCTACAACAACGATTACAACAAATAAGGTGGAGGTCATTAAATAGTACTAGTTCAACCAAAGGGTGGTGCATTGAATAGAATAAATGCACATAATAAACTAGAGTCTCCTACAACAACAGTTTGAGTGACAAGAAAGAAAGACAACCAATAAAGGAAAGGATGACATGAAAAAACCCTAGTAGAATTCCAATCTCAATGTCTTTTTTTTTTTTCCAAATATACAAGAAATAACTTATTATTACTATTATTTTTAATTACTTTTATAATCCATTCTTGATTTTAATTATTAAATCTTTTGAAATTTTGTAATAGATTTTTTTCCCTTGATTAAATTATTAAATATTATAAATTTCTAAACTTAGTTTGAATTAGTGATAAATATACATATAGAGATTTTAATCATATCTTTTCAAGACCAAAATATTTTATTATAGCACCAATAACAACAAACATGATGTGAATTTAGATCTAATTTTTATTTTTTCAAATAAAATAGACAAAAACCCTCTTGATATATTATTTGTACCTCAAATATTTTTTTAACATGTATTTTATAATTTAAAAAAATATAAAAATATTCTCTTAATGTACTTTGCACCTTTAAAACAACGACCAGTAAAATAAGTACTTTTATGAAAAATCCTATCACACATTATTTACAGATATTGTGTCCCTTCTAAAATAACCCCCATTAAAAGCAAAAACTTATTTTTTGGCTGCTATATTTAAACAAATATTAAGGGGATATGGTCAAATTGCCTTCCCTTGTGTGCTTTTATGTCCTCCTTACATACTACTTTTATGGGAGTTTCTAGGGTTCTTCTATATTTATTATGTTCAACACTCTGCCCTATGGGTAAGCTAGCCCTATATAATTGCTTCCCCACTCTCAATTGCAATCGTTGTTTCAGGAGATGAGAGAAATGGTTCCCAAGAGAGATCATAAGTTTATCATTAAGGTCTTTAATGAGGTACTCCCTCTTCTCTTCCTTCTCAACTAGAGGTATGTCTTATTGGTGATGCTATTGAAAATGTACATGCAAATTGTATCTTTTTTTTCTCTTATTGAGTACTTTTTTTAACTCTCCTTGGAAAAGTCCATCCAAAATTGGATTCACCACTATTAAGAGTCAATGGGCATCCATGTGGTGTGCATCAAAAACCTTACCAAAGGGTTTTTCTTGCTTACCTTTAAGGAGTCGTCTAAAGTCCAATCCCTCCTTGCCAAATTAAGCTATTATTTTCGTTGAACCATGATCATGAAATTATCCAAGTATACCCATTATTTTAAGGTCATAGACCAAGTTTCCCGTTGAGTCCTTGAATGGGTTGAACTTCCTAGCTTATCAGTGTACTTATGGGCCTTTATGAAGCAAATTCTGATTCCTTTGGACACATTACTTACCATGAGTAGCCAAAGTGGTTCTCTTCCTACCCCAAAAAATAGGTTTGTGTTGAGTTGGACCTTTCCAAAGACTTGAATGAATTTATTGATATCCAGGTAAGTGATGTTCACTAGTCACATAAAGTTGTGTACTTCAACTTACTTTCTCTGTCAGCTATTTGACCATCGTACCAAAGATTTCCCCCTTATGGGATGTTCAAAACCTTCCTTGGACCCTCCACAACTTAAAAATCCCAAGGTGGAAAACAACAAGGATTGTTAGACCATGGTCCATTCAAAGAAATGTCAGGATACGAAACACTGGAAGCACACAGTTGATTACTAAACCAGGGAACTTAATATGTGGAAATTAACCAGATTCAACAAGTAACTAGAATTTAGAATAACACAGAATATGAGAGACAATACACAACTTGTATTAATAACTTTTATAGAAAAGAATACAATAAAGAAGATGCCACTTCTTCTCCACCATCTCTTCAGAGGTTTCCCACACCTCAAGTGAACAGTAATTCTCTCCTCAAAGCTCTCTCTACTAGGTCCCAACACCCAACTCAAACACAGAGTTGGTGTTCACCTTACACCTGTGCTCCACGCACTCCACAAGTGCTCCACGCACTCCACAAGTACTCAAAGTACTTCAAGTAGGTCTCCCATGAACCTGCAACAACCTGCAATTCAACAGACCATACTTATGGAAGGAACTGCCTTGCCTTACTCTTAGCTCTCCATGTACTCCACATACATACCAATGAGTACACACTGTACTCCAAGTAGGTCCTGCCTGATCCTGCTCCCTGTTGTGTTGCTATCCTATCTGATCTCCAACCTACAGATCAATATTAGTTCTGCACACCTGTGAACCTTGACCTTGCACACACACACACACCTGCAGATCAACGATCTTACTTACCATGTAGATCTCCTATAAGGGCCATGCTCACCTGATGACCAAGATCATACATACCTGAAGAATCCAGTTGACTCTCCAATCCAGCGCCCACACACCTGGTACTATGGCACTAGGAGGAACACACCATTGCTCTACCTCACACACTGAAGGAGCTTATAATTATGCTCTCTTACTCCCAAGCACTAATTTATAATACAACCATGTGTCTATTATATAGATCTCATCCAAACAATAATTAGACACCTAGTACAATAATTAGATCCGCAGCTCTCAGTCTAAAATTAGCACTAAGCATGCAAACACTTGGTTCGTCAACCAACTGCCTGTAATAAACTCACAGTCGAACCACACAGGCGACCGACGCCGGTCCCTGTCCGCCTGGGGGTCGCCGACGCCGGTCGATATTTGACCGACGTCGGTTGCTTCCTGTCTCCTTCCTGCCGACGTCGGTTGGCCTGACTGACGCCGGTGTCCGTGGCACTCAGCAACCCTTCTGCACCCTCCTCCATGTCTACATCAGTGAAGCTTTTAGCTCCACAACTTAACAAGAAACCTCGGCGAGGGCTGAAATTCTCCTCCCCTCCTAACTCTTGTCTAGTTGACAAGCCTTCTCAAGAGATACCTAATCTACGTCTCCCTCTTGTTTTGGTCCCTGAGTCCCAGTAGATCACAGTTTCAATTAGTTCCCAATATTTATTGGTCCCTACCACTAGGATGTCCTCAATCAATAACTCATTATTGAGGCAGTTGTGTAACCCACCCAACATTGGTGGTGACTCTCCCCGAGATGACCATGGGGCTAAACTTCACTCCATTATGCTAAGAGGTTTTTATAGCCCAAACCAACACAAGAATATTGCTCTGCTAGTATATTTTGAGGGTGGACATGGGAAATTCCACATGGATAATGTGTCCCAATTAATTATTTATCATAGAATGTTTGAGTTATTATAGAGTCCATTCAAAAATAATATGTGTGCATTGCCTATCAACAAATAGGTTATTTAGATTTTGTTTGTTTGCAAGATGTTAAAATTTTAAGTTTTCTTCTACAAAATTTTATGCTTTATACTTGGCATAACACCACTGAGTTTTCCACTATGCATGAAGATGGACATGGCATCACCAACAGATTAATTTTGCCTAAGTTTCCCCTTCACTATTTCTGTGATGGAGGACCCATCACATTGGGTTATATGGATGCTTTTAGACATTGATGGCCATTCTTTTGACATTCTTAACATTTATGCCCCTAATGATGGTCTTGATAGATCTCTACTTTGGCATTCCTTGGCTAAAAATCTCCCCCCTTACATGTTTGCTTATGGGTATTTTAATATGGTTGAGAGTTCTAAAGATAAAATTGGTGCTTTGATTATGTAGTGGTGCATCCAAGAACATGGAGTATGGTACTATGATAATAATAAATGGGGTCTTGTTGACTCTCTCCTCTGACAATACTCAATTAATAACATGTCTTGGTTTATGTGGTCTAGCTACCATGCTAAAAATATTTGACCATTATATATTGTTAGAAAAAAATATTTTCGCTTTCTTCAACATTAATGGCTAGCCTGT
This sequence comes from Torreya grandis, assembly GCA_037957365.1. Taxonomy (NCBI): domain Eukaryota; kingdom Viridiplantae; phylum Streptophyta; class Pinopsida; order Cupressales; family Taxaceae; genus Torreya; species Torreya grandis. The sequence continues at coordinate 442,426 of JARHVA010000072.1, read as the reverse complement.
CACTGTCCATTCAGACTTGGTTCTCTCCGATCATACTCCTATCTCTTACATAGTGAAATGGGTCACAGGTTAATACAAGGTGACACATAATCAGTTCATCTTCAATACTTTTCTTATAGGCCACATTGGCACCATTCATCTGATTGCCTGAATATGAAACTTATCTCCTCACCCTCCTTATGCTAATCCTTGATTGAGTGGTAGAATGAGTCTAATTTGTGTACCACCACTTTCCTATGCGACTATGGAAAATAAGTTAAGTGTGTCAAAAAATGCAGTGAGGATGCCAAGCTCAATGAATTTTGAAGGATTTCCTCTTTCCCTAAGTTCAATCCTTTTAACACTACTTTCCATAATCTTGCTAGCTCACTCAAACACCACATTAAGGTGGTAGAAAGCCATGCTACTAGAGGGGCACAATTTCATGTCAGGCTACATGAGCTCAAGGTTGGTGATAAGGCTTCCAAGGACTTCTTCAAATCCTTAGAATTGAACATGCTCGTGATTAGATCAAAGCCATCAAGTCAACCCAAGATAGCCTCACTTCCCTTCTTGACATCTCTTTGGCCTTCATGGATCACTACAAAATAGTGTTCTAAGCCCAAGATATTACAATAGAAATAACTTAGGCTTTAGAAGAATTAATTGATGTGGGGCCGAATAATGACTATGTGACTCTCCCTTGACCCTCTAAGAACTCACAGAGCTTTTCTTATGCATGCAGAATGATAAATCCCTAAGCCTTGAAGGTTTTCTATATGATTTTTATAAATTCACGGATTTTGGTGGGCTCAACTTGCTTCAGGGTGTAAAATTCTTCTTTTGGGAACTTCAATTAATCAAGATAATATTAAATTCACACCTTAAGTGGGATATTTAGAGCTTCTTACTAGCTGGCAGCCCATTACCTTATTGAAATTCTTGTATAAATTCCTCACCAAAGCTTTGGTCAATTAGCTCCATTTTATTCTTCATGTCATTGTTCAACCTAAGCAAAATGGTTTCATTATAGGTAGATATACTTTAGACAATCTTATTGTCATTTGGGAAGTCATGGAATGGGCCAGAGTTTCTCATTAGATAACCATTTTTCTCAAGCTCGACTTTGAAAAAGCCTATGACGGGATGGAATGGCCTTTTATTCTATTCATGCTAATGGCTTTAGGTTTTGGCCAATTTTCATTTTCATTATCTGAACCTTGATTTTAGATTCCTTAGCCTACCTCACCATTAATGGATTCAATTATAATAGCATTGACCTACAATTCTCCATTAGGCAGGTATGTCCTATAGCTCTGACATTATATGTTCTTTCTATGAAATCTTTAAGATATCTCCTTGTCTCCATAGCTGAGTGGGGTCTATTTTGTGGTATATCTTTTACTGACTACTCTTTTTAGCTCATTAATGGGCATTTTACATATGATACTTTTTTCATGCTCAAAGAAAAAGACTAAACCTTCTTAGAAGCTATAAAATGCATTGATATCTTTTATTTGGCTTTGGGGTCAAGTTTGTAGTGGAATAAGATGCAATGCTTCAGACAAAGTATGATGCCTATGCCTGATTGGCTTCTCATTATAATTGGAAATGGATTGCGTATAGAGAATAGTTTAATTTTTTTGGCATCCCTTTTGCCTTTGACAATTCTCCAACTAAGCTATGGAAGTATGTAATAAAAATATTGGAGGAGAAAGTTGAGTAAAACCATTACCTTAGAAGGGAAGTTCCGAATTTATACCAAAATTATAGCAGCCACCTATGTTTATTATTTTCTTGTTGGACTCCCTCTAAATCAACTTGTGACATCTTGGCCAAAATCCCCAGGGATTTTTTAGTCTAATTCTAAACATGCCACAAGTTTCCATCATGTTGCCTTGGATATGTGTTACCTCCCTCGGGACAAAGGAGACATGATAATTGTTGACTTTATAGATAGAGTGTAGATTTATGTGTTAAATGGGTGGTTCATGCCATTGAAGATAATGAGGCCAGGAAATATTTGTGAGGCAATGTATCTCTTTTGGATCCCCTTATAGTAAACCTAGTTGGAAGAATATAGGTTTCCACTCCCTTCTCATCATTATTGATTTTATCAAACCTCACATGAAATAGATTGGGGATGGTTTCCGTATAGTTTTATATTCTAATGATCATAACATCTTGTGGTATCCTATTATGACTAGCACTAATGTTGTATTGGCTAAAAGTTTGGTAATCAAAGCCCTCAGGATTTTTTAGAAATGTATCCTTACCATTCACGATTTGGTTTCTGCAAGGGACTAGATTCCTTGGCTAGACTTGAAAGCTAAATTTCAATTAAATAATGTTGACTTGCCTATTGTACTTTGTATTCAAGAGTTGCTTCCTGATGTCATGTTTCATAAGCTTGGATTAAAGCCTCGTTGAGCTTGGTGGAAAAACTGGTGTCAGAATTGTGACACTCATTTCAAGAATTATTCTCTAGGCCTTCTGTATCAAGTCATGAACCCCTTCTTTCTTTCTCTCTGCAAGCTCAATAGGCATTAGGGACTTAAATCCTCTCCTAGAAATTGGCTTGCTAGACTAGACAAAATTTGGCATGTCAATATCAAAAGCTTTCCCACTTTTTGTGGCGTTGAATCTACCAAAGCCTTATGCTTGAAGAACGACTCTCTCCCATGAGCATCACTCCACCCAAGTGTCTTGTATGCCACCAACCTGAGTATTTCAAACACTTATTCTACTTTTGCCAATAAGCCTAGTATACTTGGAAATGGATACATAGCTTATTTCAGCCTTATCACCTTGAGCCCTTTTCTTGGCGACTTGTTCTTCTTGGGAACTCAGCCAATTGGCCAACTCCTATTTCTTTTCTATGGATATTTTTTATATCTATCATTCTTTTCCAATTATGAAAAGACATAAATATTGATATTTTCAATAATGATGCTTGCTTTTATGCTTTTCCACTTAACGATAAGGTTTTTGTTATATCTTTAATGTGTATAGAGATTCAATCCCAAGCAAATAAGATTATGATAGAAGTCCGTCACCTCTAGGAGATGTCGGATCACTAGGGGAGTGCCCCTTGCACTATAGTCATGTTCCACCAAATGGGTCGCCTCTAGGATAACCACCACTACCTCCTAGAAGGTGTAGAACCCATTCATGCAACTGTGGTCACTTCTTCACTTACTTTCACTTATGAGTGTGGGGTTCACTATCGTTTTCTGGTACATTTTTCAGAGATCCCTCTCGCAGAGGCTCTACTATGGGAACTAGTACTCAAATGTGGCCTATTGATGGTTGGGCTATTGGTATGACCATATATCCCCTAGACGGATGGGTGGCCCTGGATCATCCTTATGCATGGGGGACTCTACCTCCCAAAGATGATCCTTCACCCCTCCCTCAGGTATCGTTACTTGTAAATAATTTTGTTGTTTGTCTTTGAGTGTCATGTTTAGTTCAACTATATTTTTTTTTCTTACTTGTATTTTGAGCCGGATCTTTTTCTCGGCCATGAAGTTTAAACTATGATTACCAACCAACTACTTTACTTTGTAATCTTCATGTATTATTATTTTTTGTAATATATGATATCTTGAAGCCAATAGTAAATATTAAAAGGAAGTTTATTTATCCAACCAAAAAAATAATTTTAATTTTTGTAAAATAATAATTATTTTAATTTTTATAAATAAATATTTTTCAATATTATTATAATTTTTAAAAGAGACTAATATTTTTAAATTTGTTTTTTATTTTTGAAGACCAATATTTTAAATATATTTTTAATTTTTAAAAATATTTTTCAACATGATTTTAATTATATTTTTAATTTTTACAAAAAAATTCATATAATTTTAATTTTTAAAGTTATATAATTTTAATTTAAATTAAATTAAAAATAATAAATATTTAATGATGTATAAATTGAAAAATAAACTATTTCTTTAAGAAGGTTATAATTTATATCAAATTTAGATTTCTTTCAATATTTTTATTCTTGTCTCTTTCAACATGGTCTCTTCTATCATTATTTATATGCAATGAATTTGAATATTTTTATAGGCTAAGCATTCTACAATGAAATATTTCTCTATTTCTATTATTTTTGAAATGTAGAACATACATATATAATTTAAACCCTTTTCTTTTACCGTTTTATTATTTTTGTAATGTAGAACAAACATATATTTGAAACACATTTTTTAAAGTAGTTTTAATTTTAAAAAATATAAATTTAAAAAATAATTTGATTTTGTGATTGATTTTCTTTTTTAATATATTAATATGTTATTTTTATTTAAAAAATGAGTAGAATGATCATAATTATATTAATGTTCTTTTATTTTTTAATTATATATTTATGTACTACAGATAATCACTGAATTATATAGAATGTTAGTATTTCTATTTATATTTCAAAAGTAAACAAATAATGGATTATGATGATAAGTAAATATACATTTAAATCAATGAGTGCTTTGATCAAATAGTGATGACTAAGGAGTATCTATGTCGTCAAAATTTCTTAAGGTACTATCCCAATCTTAATCGCTTCTATACCAAATATTCATCCATCATCAATTAGACTGCAATCCTTTAATAAGTTTAATTTGAAAGGAAAGAATTTTTAAAAGCTGGCTTTGGTTTGAAAAAAAATAGGGGGGATGGATTTTTTAAAACAAGCGTATCTGTCATTATCGCATTATCCCAAGATTCCACAGAATTCCCAAGATTTTTCAAAAGTTAGAAGTGGTTTGTTGGATTTACAGAGCAATTCTTTTCAGAGAAGTTAATCCGGATATCCGCCTCGCTATCTGTCATTTCAGCGGTCATGTACTGAACGGATGAAGATCGAAGGCTTAATGCCATTGTCTCATAATTAAATTAATCAAAGCTAATAATAAATGGATGAAGATCGTAGGCTTGCTGGCAAAATAATATTATTCATTGTTTTTATTTTTAAATGATACTGCTTTTCAGCATTGTTAATTAATTTATCAGGCAGTTAAGACGGCGAATATTGACGCTGAGGAAAACTGGGCAAGATTCCGGTCAAACAAATGATGAACTTGTCTCACTTTCCCCGATCTAATCTCACAAAAAAACATTTTATTTTCCATCATTAAAATCATGTTTGCAGCTTTTGCCCGATCGTACCTTACATGGGATATGGGCACCCAGGTGCCATCTCACTCACACCAACTCTCCTTTATATATATATATATGAAAATGTTTTAAATACGTTTATTTAAAATAAAATATATTTGAGAGATATCAATTTCGATGTGTTTATCTTGAATTTGTCATAACTATATTAATTAATAACTTCATTTTTTATTTTGAAAGTTTTGTATTGATCAATGACAAATGAATACAATTTAACTACACCACCATGTTGAGTTTTACAGAATAACCTTCCCTCACAATGAATAGGCTCAAAACTCTATCATATTCCTAATATATTGTGATATTTGATTGTCTTTCCCAAGTTAGATGAAGTTAGTTGTGATGTCCGGATAAAAGATAATTTTAAGGTCAACGAATTAATGACATCTCACACTATTACATTATAATAAAATAATTTTATTTTGTGACTAGTGCCACATGAAAATATGTTGTAATTTGCAGTTTAATTGGTCCTAATTTCATCACTGATTAAATCAATTACTAGATTGGTTCAACAAAAAATCCAATTTTTGCCCAATGAACCTAATTGTGACTATACAATGCCATTGGGGGTTCAATTGGCCCTAACGTTTTCACTGATTTGACAAATTACTTGATTGGCTCGATTAGAGATGGAATTCGGACCAATTTGAGCCAAGTGAATTTAACTTTGCGACTATATATTATCATTTAGACCTCAATTAGACCCAATTACAACACTTATTGAACCAATTACTTATTATATCAATCAAAGATGCAATTTGGGTCTATTTTATCTCCAGGAACCTGATTATGACTATACAATATTGTTTGTGGCTCAAATTTATCTGATTTCATTATTGTTTGACCCAAATACTTGATTGGTTCAATCAAGTACATGATTTGCACCAATTTGAGACCCATGAACATAATTGCAATTACATGATGTTATTGAGGGCTCAATCAACATCAACTTCATCTTTAATTGAACTACTTACTCGATTAGTTCAATAAAAGATGTAATCATGAACTTAATTAGGACTACACAATGTCATTTGTGGCTCAAGTGGCTCGAATTTCATAAATGATTGAAGTAATTACTATATTGGTTCAATCAATGACATAATTTGATTTGTGCATAGCGATTGTACAGCCAAACACACTCCTTGTTTATTTTACTATGCAAAGCTCACACCTCTCATGCAATCATGCACACTCCTTTGCCTGAAGTTGGCCCACAACATTATGCACAAGTCTCATACCTTCTTGTAGACTTTTTTACAATGTTCACCTCATAACACACTCTGTGCACTCGCAGCCCTATGCATTTCACAGGTATCTATTCATGGACTCGTCAGCTCCATTGTGCCCCACCTCAGCACAACCACATCTTGGTTTATCCCGACTATGCGATTTAAAATATGGCCCAGCTAACTTTTAGCTACCAACCAAAGATCACAGTATTGGGAACTGTTGAAGACAACCTAGTCATTAACTATTCAGACCATTGCCAACTACCACATCTAACAAGAGATTGGCATGCCAATCAACATCCTCCTTGGCAGCTATACAACAATTATTATTGCTCTTGTATTATGCATGTTAAATATGTAATATAGACATCTAGCCAAAACAAATAACAACACAACCAAATTAATGCCATTCACATAGTCATAATACATATAGCTTGTTATGTACATCTACTCTGTATACATGCATTGTAGACATTGCACTCTTTATTCCATATTCTTTGATTTATGAATAGAAGTTTCTTTTCCTGCAAGTAAGAGTTCCATTCCATAGAATGTTTTTTTTATTGTTCCATCTGAATACTCTCCATGCATTCATTCTGCATAACCAAACACTGTTGTTTTTCACACACTTGGTCTTGGGCCTCATGGTGCTCATCATTTGGTATAAGAGCTTCACTCTACTCCTTTTTATACATGTAACTACACAAGCACAATAAGAGAAATAAGTTCTAACAATCAGTTATATTTCAGAGATTATATAAGAATGTTGTATCAAAAGTAAGATGGTTGATTCCCATAATCAACCTGAGATAGCCCCAGAAGTTTGAAGGCTCATTGTTGATGCATTGGAGGCACAATACACCAAAAATTTTGGTCAGTTCTAAGAATTGATGATGCTACTCAACCCAACACATTCCAATTCATATCAATATTCAAAAGTTTCAACAAAAAATCCCCTTCAAAGTAGAATTCAACCTTGAAATCCCTTTGTTCAAAGGTAAGATCAATGTTAAAGTAGTGGATGCCTAGATTCAACAATTTTAAGTGTAGTTCCTAATCAAATACCTCACTAATTCTAATAGGATCACCCTCACAATACTCAAGATGTCCATTCTAGTTGTTCATTGGTGGGAGACGTTCAATGCATAGCATGTGCAAGAGTGCATTCTAATCAAATCACAGAATACATTTGTTGATGTGTTGAAGGATGAATACTACCCTCTCTAACACTTTTAATATGAATACATCAAGTTCTCACAACTATGTAAATACAAGGATCAATTTATGGAAAACAACACCAACATATTCCATGACTACTTTGTATGCCTACAAGAGAACTTGAGCAAACAACATTAGGTGATAAAGTACATCAGTGAACTCTCACATTATATCTATGTGAAATTTGAGTTCTTAAATTCTGACACTTTGGGACAAACATATCACAATGCCACTAAGATCGAAGCCAAGGCAAAGATGAAGCAACATCTCACTTATTCATCCAACATAATGTGCAAGGCCTAAACCTTGCACAACTCCACATCATATCCACTTACATAGAAGCATTACCCTTCTCATAAAATTGAGTAGCCTCAAAATATTGCACAACACTTGAAGGCTCATAGACCTTCTACTTCAGACAAAGGCAATAAGAAGTCTGGCAATAAGTGGTGCCATTGCCATCACTCATCCACCCACGATGACTTTGAATGTCATGCACAATAGTCCTTACTCACATAATATACATTAGGACCCATACCAATGGATAACACTGATCTAGATACCTCTTTTCTAAGCACTAGCACCACTACGATCGACATCTCGAAAGAGCATGAATGTCTCTTCCACACTAAGATCTGGGTGAAGGGTCAGGCTCTCCATGTCATCATTGATAGTGGTAGTCAGAATAATATCATTATGCAATCAATAATTCAACACCTTGGTCTTTACCATTAATGTGCAGCCCAAGACTTATTCTCTGGGGTGGTTGCAATAGGGGAAAGATATATAGGTCTAGTGATAGTGCACTTTCTAGTATAAAATCAATCTATGGAGGATGATGTCAGTTGTGAAATCACACCACTTGAGGTCTGTGACCAAAATCACCTTGGTCTCTATCAAATAATGTCGTAAACTTGTCTCACATGCACAAAAAACTATGTTCCTCATGGTTCACCCTAGCACACCTGCACACCAAATGATAAAGCACACTCTAACAATGTGCAACACTCATAGAACATCATAGTAACAACAACTCAACAATTTACTAGAGCAACTTAGGAAAGTCTTCACAGAGATTGAAGACCTTCTAACACACTACATAGTAAAATATCACATTGATTTGGTCCCTGAATCTCCTCTTCTGAATAGCCCCTATATCACAAATTAGTTTGGCAAAATGATGAAATATGGTGCTAGATACAAGAGTTACTCAATTAGGGAAATATCAAGGCTTACTCTTCACCTTTCAAGAGTCTTAAAGTCCTCACACCAAATAAGGATGGGTCCTTGTGACTCTGCATATACTATCACACACTTAAAAAGATGACGGTGAAGATTAGTACCCACTACCATGCATTAGCGACCTTCTAAACTAGTTTTTAGGCACTCAATACTTTACCAAGATTAACTTAAATCTAGGTTTATATCAATTTCAAATCCATCTTGAAGACATCTGGAAGATAAAATTTGAGAAATGAGAGAGATTATATAAGTGGTTGGTCATGCCTTTAATCCTAACTAATGTGCTAGCCACATTCATGCACTTAGTGGATGATCTACGCATGCCTTTCCTCAACTCTTTCATCATCATCTACTTGGATGACATTATCATCTTCAACAATACTTGGGAGGATCACCTAGAGCACATATCACATGTCTTTGACACCTTGTATCAACACAAGTTGCAAGCTAACTTAACAAGGTGTATGTTCGATACTATGTAGATCTTGTACCTGGGCTACATCATTAATCACATAGGAATATATGTAGATCCAGAGAAGATCAAATTAATCCAAGATTGGCCTAATACATTTAATCTCATAGAATTGAGGAGTTTCATTAGACTTTATAACTTCTACCATAGGTTGGTACTTGGTTTCTTGCACATCACTTAGGATCTCATCCAGATGAGACATGCAAAAGACAAGTTTAATTAGAATCATGTGAAACATCACACTTTTGAGGCACTCAATCAATTCCTCTACATGGTGCCTATTCTCTCAATGCTTGACAATATTCATTCCTTTAAAAGTCACATTGATTTTTTTGACTACGCACTCAGTACAGTGCTCATATAACATGGATATCTAGTTACATACCACTCAGAGATGTTTAGAAACATGGTGTAAAGAAGTTCTACCTATGATAAACAATTATATTTTATTATGTAAGCAATAAAGCAATGGTGACACTACATTCTAGGGAAGAAGATAGTTGTTCATTTGGACCACAAGCCACTTCAATTCTTGTAGACACAAAACAAGATGGAGAATACACGACACATGAAATAGATGACTTACCTATAGTAGTTCCATCTCATGATCAATAAAAAGAAAGGGAAGGATAACAAGGTATTAGATTGCATTATTCAATCACTGGTTCATGAACTCATCAAGATGTTGTACATGCATGGACATAAATTCACAAATTGGGTATTCCTCTATTGAAATGACTAGGACTTTGTAATGACTTACACCAGCCTATAGCAAGGTAAACAAGTGCAAGAGTTTTACTTGTCTAAACAAATTTTTTACAAGATCAAAGATTTATGTGTTCCTAATGGTGCACTTCTACAATAACTCATTTGGAAGGCACACTACACCAAGAGCTCAGGACACTTCAACATGACAAAGACTCTAGACACATTGTAGTCACACTTATACTAGCCACACATGTGCATAGATGTAGAATGCCACATCAAGTCTTGCATTATTTGTTGTATATCCAATCCCATGAATAGGAAGCTAGGAATTTACACACCTCTATCTATTCCATCTAGACCATGGGATTCTATCAGCATGGATTTCATGACTGGGTTACCTATGACAAGATGCTAGCATGATGTTGTGTTCATTGTAGTGGATATTTTTTCTAAGATGGATATCATGGTCACTTAAAATAAATACATTGACATATCTAATATTGTGCAAGCTTTCTTCAACCATGTTTGAGCTTCCAACATCCATCATCTCAGATTGAGATTCATGCTTTGTAAGTCACTTTTGGTAAGCATTGTGGGAATTGATGGGTATGTATCTAGATAGATCAAAAAAAAATCATCCACAGACGAATGGGAAAATCAAAGTGGTCAATTGCACACTTATTCATCTTCTATGAATGTAAAACTATGTACATGCTTGCACTTAGGATGACAATCTCTTATACATTCAACAAGTCTACAACAGAGGATTTCATAGCTATACATGTCATAGTCCAGTCCAGACATGTCTTACATTTCAATCTTTGGCACCTCTATACATCTTCTACTATGAACCAGCCAACACTGAGTCATGCACATAGGAATGGAAAGCAGACAAAACTAAGAATTTTCTATGACACATCTCATTTATTTATCATCATGTTCAACAGATCCTCACTTGCACATAAGTAACTTAAAAGGAGTGCCATGACACACATCACACACCTTATGCATTCTGATCGTCTGATAAAGTTTGGATACACCTTTAGAAGTAATGATTCAAAGGTCCACACTAGAAGATCAATCCTCTGTGTTATGGACCTTACACAAGTCTTCAAATAGCTGGTGATAATGCCTTTATTTTTTATCTACCTCAGTACCTAAGCATGCACCCATTATTTAATGTGGAACTTCTTAAGCCTTACACTCTATCACTTCTTGAGCCAATAGTGACACAATATCCCTCTGATTTGAATCCCAAACACTTGTCTCCCACATAGAAGGATCATCAAAGTGACAGACACACACACCTTTTAAGAAACACATCAAATTATTTAAGTGGTCAAGTTTGGACAATATGTTGATTAAGCTAAGTGGTACACTTATCAAAAACTTTGACTGTAGTTTCCTCATCTATATGCTAACACAATGGAGACCATTACTATTGAAAAAAGGGTGAATGATTCGAGAGAAAGTATTTCATATCTGAATGCACTCCTCATTTATTTTAATGCATAGAGGTCACACCTCTCACATGATCATGTGCCCTCCTTTTATCTAAGTTGGCCCACAACATTACACATAAGTCACATGCCTACTCACATATTTTTATGTAATGTCCACTTCAAATCATAGTTTTCACACTCTATATTATGTAACCCTAGACACTTCATGGTTATTTATTCATAAACTCATTGGCTCCTTTGGGCCCCACTTGAATACAACCATGTGTTGTCCTAACCCGATCATGTGATTCAAAATGTGGCCCAACTAGTCATTAGCCACCAACCAAGGATCACAGGATTAGGAATCTTTGAAGATAGCTTAGACATTAATTGTTCAGATTATTTACAACTACCACATATGATAGGAGATCAATGTGCCTATCAACATCCTCGTTTGTAGTTGTACAATAATTATTACTACACTTGTATTATGCATGTTAAATATATAATATAAGCATCTGGCCAAAAAAATATAACACAACTAGATCAATACCATTCACATAGACATAACATAGATAGCTTGATCCATGAATCTACTGTCTATACACACATTATATAAATTATACTGTGTATTCCTTTTTCTTTGATTTATGAATAGAAGTTGCATTTCCTCCAAGTAAGACTTTTGCTCCATTGAATGTGTGTTTGATTGTTTCATCTGAATACTCTTTGTGCATAACTTTGCACAACTAAACATGGTTGTCCCTTACACACTCAGCCTTAGGCCTCATGGTATGGATCGTAATTTTAGTGAAATTGATCCATATGAACCTAATTACAACTATACAATATCATTTGGGACTAACTAGCTCCAATTTCATCACTTATTGAACCAATTACTTGATTGGTTTTCCAGGATGTAATTTAGGTCACTTCAATCACCTTAAACCTAATTGAGACTATATGATAAGATTTGGAACTTAATTGGCCCTAATTTTATCAATGTTTGAATCAATTACTCAATTTACTCAATCAATAATATGTTGTTAGTCAATTTGTGCCTTGTTAACCTAATTTTAATTATACTAAATGATGTTGAATTGACTCTAATTTCATCACTATTGAAAAACTTACATAATTTGAGAAAATATGAGATCTATGAACCTAATTATGACAATATGATGTAATATAGGGCTCAATTGGCCAAATTTCATTATTAATTGAACTGATCACATATTAGCTCAATTAGATACTCAATTTGGGTCAATTTGAACCTAATTACAACTATATGATGTTATTAGGGGCTCAATTATCCCTAATTTCCTTGATGTTTGAGTCAATTAATCGATTGATTCACTGAGTGATGTAATTTGAGCCAATTTGAGCCCCATGAACCTAATTGAAACCGTGTGATGTAATTTAGAGCTTAATTGGCCCTAGTTTCATACTTGATTGAACTAGTTACTAAATTGGTTCAACAAGTGATGTAATTTAGGCTAGTTTGATCCTCATTAACCTAATTATTTCTATATGATGTCATTTTTGGCTTAATGAAGTTAAATATCATCATTAATTGAATTAATTACTTGATTGATTCAATTAGAATCATAATTTTGGGCAATTTGACTCACATGAACTTAAATGCAATTATATGATGTGATTTGGTGCTTAATAAGCCCTAATTTCATAAAATATTTTTTTAACTACTCAAACAACTCAATCAAGAATACAACTTGGGTAAATTTGAGCTATGTGAACCTAATTGGGACTAATCAATGACACTTTGGACTTAGTTAACCCTAATTTCATCTCCAATTTCATTATTGAGTCAATCAATGATTAAATTGAGGGTAATTTAAATCTAAATCATGTTATATAGTCCCAATTATGTTCATGGGGTTCAATATGTAATGGAATTGGAGCCAATTGATCCCCAAATGACATCATATAATAAAAATTAAATTCATGGGAAAAAACCTAGCCAAAATTATGTTTGTAGTTGAAGTAATTGAATAATTATTTCAAGTACTGATTAAATCAAGGTAAATTAATCCCAAAATTACATAATGTATTCAAAATTAGGTTCATGGAGCTAAAATTTACCAAAACTACATCTCTGTTTGAACTAATCAATTAATTGGTTTGATTGGTGATGATATTACAGCTAATTGAGCCCTAAAAGACATTGTACAAATATAATTAAGTTCATATGGCTCAAAATAGTCTTAATTAAACCAACCAAATTATTGGTTTAATCATTGAACAAATTGGGGAAATTAAGTCCCATATCACATCATTAGTTCCAATTAGATTCAAGTGGCTCAAATTCTCCAAAATTGTATCTCTAATTGAACCTTGAATCAAGCAATTTGTTGAATTAGTGACAAATTTTAGGTTAACTGAGCTCCAAATCATATTGTATGGTCACAATCAGGTTCAAATGGCCAAAATTTCATCCTTAATTGAAATAATTGAGCAATTCATTTAATAAGTAATGAAATTGGGGCCATTTGAGCCCTAAATCACATAATATAGTCATAATTAGTTTCACAAATAAAATTTTGGCCCAAATTATATATTTGATTGAACCAATCAAGTAATTGGTTCAATTAATGATGAATTTTGGGCCAATTCATCCCCAAATCATATCATGTATATTTTCATTTAGATTGACGGGGATCAACTTGGCCCAAATTACATTACTAATTGTACTAATCATGTATTTACTTTAACTAGTGATGACATTGGTACCAATTGAGTCCCAATTCACATTTTATAGTGGTAATTAGGTTCACAGGGACTAAATTAACATGTATTGCATTAATTATTGAACCAACCAAGTGATTGGGTCAAATATTAGTTCAATTGTAGCAAATTAATATCCATATCATTTCATATAGTCATGATTAACTTCACATGAAAATTTACGAGTCAATATCCTCAAGCAACTATCATTATCTATAGGAGATGTGATATTTTTTTAATTTAATTTTGACATACCTATAGCTCTTATAAATGTCAGCAATCAATCTAAAATGCCCCAAACTTTAAAAAATGATTATGAAAAAGATACACCATGAAAAACTTAGGTTCAACATTACAATCCTAAAAATGACTAAGTACTGACCATAATAGATTTTGAAAAATAATCTTCTAAATGGTAACTCATGGAGATATTAGACCAATTGTAGAAGATACATAGTGGCCCAATTTATTATATTAAAAAAAAAAATTAAATTATAAGAATATAAATTCTTATACTTGATATTTATTTTATTAAATATATATAAACATATTCACCTTTTCAGCATGTGTTTCTTGAAAACCTTTGAATTTATATAACAGTAACACATGCACATTATAATGCATATATGATATAGTGTGTACGCATTTTATGTTTAGTGATTGTTGATCTAAAAGTACAACAAGATGTACATGATTTTGTGTAAATCACATATCAACATAATACTTTTTTCCCTTTTTAACCCCCACTTGCTGCACTTATGCAATACATATTACATAAAAATCTCCAATTCAAGTTTTAAAATATAATATGAATTATAATAATGATCATTGTTGTTAGGGGTAAAATCACTAAGAGGGGTGGGGGGACAACGGGAGGTGAATTAGTGGTGAAATATAATATAATTCAATTCTCAACTCTTAAACATTCAGCACATATGATCATGACACATACAAATTAGCCATTGCAATGAACAAAGAAGATATAGCAAGATCAAGTATATAACACATGATATATGTGGAAAACCCTTTTGGGGAATAAAACCCACTAAACCCTGTAAGATGGACTATAATATTGTAATGAAAAGATCCAACATTTATATCAAAACTAACTGATCAAGAAACACCCATCCCTTAGTTTACTAAGACACCAATCCCACAAGGATCTACTACCCCTGTCTAGCTGAGCACCCATAACAAATAGACCTTTAACAATCTTTACCTTACAAGGAGGAACCAACCCCCTAGGAAACTAAGCACCCACTCAACTACCTTGAATAGATCATTTTAAACACCTATTGTTGCTCTTCAACTGATGATGACCATCTTTTTCTTCACTTTTCACATCTAATCTCTCTCAAACTACCTCTAGGACTAACTCGCTCAAATTGCCTCTTCTAGGATTATTAGATCTAATGATATGTGTGTCCTCCTACATCAACTTGATTAGATAAGCATGACTGATCTTCTTCACTCTCTTTTGTTCCTCAATGATTTGTACCTTATCTTTCAAAGGTTCACTCCTTTACTTGAATCCACACAACCACAACTAACTACAATTAGTCTAATTAGACCTTGTACTTATACCACTCTCTTCCTTTAACCCATCTTAGTCAGTCAAGATGTTTTACATATTTGAACCAGAATTAACATAGGTCCATACACACATTACATGTGATAACCACACTCTTCATAGGTCGTTTATCACCTCATTATCCCCAAACCACCATTAGGTCTCGGTGAGACCTGAAACAATTAGGCCTTCATACTCACACGTTACATGTGAGACTATTTGGACCACCTTCATCATTTAACAATGATTATAACACATAAAAAATATCTCAAATAGATCCTTGATCACTCCCTCATGGGTTAATGACATCTGAAACACCAACTCAACACTTGAACCTATGAATTAGGTCTCCTCGCTCTTTAGGCCTTCATACATAGAAAACATAGTATCAAACTTCTGAAGTAAACACTCAAGTATTTCACATATCCATATAAATAGATTACATGGGTGAACCCTTCAGGGCCTCTAAATAACATCCATATTCTTTAGACACTTTAACAAAATATCTCAGCATTCAATTCAACTCTGTTAGAATGACCACTCAAATTGGTCACATACAGTCAAAATATAATCAAACCATTTTGACTCTCCGAAACTAAATATGGGAAACATAAGACCTCAAGTAATTTATCATGAACCCTTGATACTTAATTAAAATATTCATATTCATTTTTTTCTTCAACTCTACTTAGAACAACTTCAACTTACCTTTGCAAGATGGTCACTCATTATGTCAGTGTATTCAATAAACATAGTCAACTCCTAAGCCTCTGTTCATACTGAATATGAATTGTTAAAACCTCAAAAATCAATAAATATGGTAATTATGGAGTCTAAAACACTCTCCAATATTTATTTCATCTTGAAACAATGAAATACCATGAAGAACTCTTAAATTATCCTTCTCAGGTCACTTGTAGAAAAAGGTCAAACACAATTAAATTTGAGGATCAATAAATTGGTAAAACCTCCAAAATCCATAAATATGGTAATTAAGGAGTATAAAACACTCTCAAATATTTATTTCATCTTGAAACATCAAAATATCATGAAAAACTCTTAAATTATCCTTCTCAGGTCACTTGTAGAACAAGGTCAAACATAGTCAAATTTGGAGCTCAATAAATTTGATTATATAGATAGGCAAACCTTCTAACTAGATTCTCTTAATATGACTTGAATTCCTATTGAACATTGATTTATACACCATAAATAAATTCATCATATATCAAAAGATATTATCAAAATATTGTAGTATAGTTTTTCCTTTGTTAATTTGAATATTCAAATTCTAACAATCACTATTCAATGTAAACATTACAGACACATGTATTCATATAATTGCCTCTCATAACTTGATCAAATTCAATCCATTTATCTCCTCAAGAGTATCCTAATATTTACCTTATATTGATCACCATTGATCATTGATTTACATTTTCATGATTAAGACACTTGGCACCCTCGTATGCCTTATGAGCACATTATTATCAGTCTCGAATGAACTTATGCCACTTGGAAGCCCCACGTGCCTTATGAAAACTCTATTGAATTATTGACTTGATACACTCTGTTGGATCATAATATGCATGATCATGTGTTCACCATTTATCTCTATCTGATTGGTTTCACACTCACTGTTAGATCTTTATTGCTTGATTAAATGTTCACAATAGATCTATCTTGACTATTTGACCCTAGACTTCAATGTAGTTAAACTTGATGGTATTTGGTCTATCACAGTCTACTAGAGAAAATTTGAAGGTTTATATCTTGAACTAGAAAACACTTCAAGACTCCAAATCTTCAAAATACCTTTCTCAATCTAAACATCATAAAGATTCCTTTCTGATCTTTCTCTTCCTTAATATTCCTACTTGATCATTTACCTGACAATCTGCTCATAAAGATTAGAAATCTCCCCTTAACATCAAGATCCATCTTATGTCATTTGTTCTTTGACATACACCAATCATAACAAGCTCCCTTTGCTCATGCATGAAGATTAAATACCTTGTCAAAACATATGACTTGGTTTGACCAAGTCATCATATCAATCTTCTTAAATTCATAACTATAGCAAAGTTCTTCATATATCCACTATGACTGGAACATCTCACATATGTTCCACCTCACACCATTAATAGATCTTCAAGCCTTTTAAACTGAGTTATCTCCCCCTAACTCCATGCTTCTCCTGGATCACGACATCTTTAACAAGTCTTCTTAATGATCTAGGTCTTCTAGAAAATCTTCAACATTATCCACACTTTAGTCAAAACTCTTATGGAAACATCTTATCTTCATAAAACTATGACCTCCATGGCATACTTAAATTTACATCTATTAAACTCTGAGACCTTTTATATGATACCAAAAATTTGATAACACATTCTCCTCATACTCCATATAAACCTTATCTTTAGTCTTTTAACATTTGATGAATCAATTTAAGCAAAATAAATTGACAAGTTTTTATCTTTAGGACCAAAAACCCTAAACACATATTGAGCACACTAGAGCATGATTAACATACATTTATATATGATACAAAATTTTAACAACTCATCATACTTGATAAGACACATGGAGATATTCATTTCCTACCTAAAGATCTTGTACACAAAACTTCATTCTTCACCACTTTGACCAACTAGACCATCCTTCAAATATTTGACCAAAACTTTGACTTTAGGATCATTGTCCTTGAATATATCTTTTGAATCATTCCATCTCAACACTTTGGAGTAGATTCATAAAACTCATTGGTCCCCCTTAGATAGGCACATTTTTAAAAGATATTTCTTATCCTGCAACATCAACCAAAGCTTAGCTAGCATTCACTATGCTTCTTATTTTTTTCAAGTGTCTCTTTAAAGCCTAGATAGAGACACCCTACCCCAAAATGTCCTAGGACAATGTGAAACTAGGAATTGCCCATAAATCCTCATATTCCTACTCTTCCATGGTCATATGATACTAATAGCTCTTGTTATTCTTCTTAGTCTTAATATAAGCAACATGCTCATCCACTACAATATTCTCCTTTTCTTTTAATATTGGATTGACAACATATGGAGACATTAAAGATTCATGACATACCTTTTCAACTGAAGAAATAACCTCATCACTAGGCATTGCCAAATGATGTTCTTTGCATGAAACTTACTCAATAATAGTAAGATTTTCTCTTGGATCCATACATACCTTATAACTATCCTCAATTAGTACTTTGGTCTTTTCCTTCAGCTTGTCTTGAACTAACTTTTGATTCTCCTTTTCTATATGGATAGATGACACATTCTCTTGGCATTCCTGAACCTTCTTCATATTTGATTCCTCTTTTGCTTTAGCAGGTAGTCCACCTTGATATTTTAGCTCGACTAAATTAGTTTGTTGGTCTTCACTTCCTTAGGATTCCATACAAAGAATTGACCTTTCTTGAGCACACTAAGATGTCCATGCACCTTCTAATGACTTGAGAGCTTCTTTATACAATATCTTGTAATATGACCAACTTGATGACAATTGAAACAAATAACATCATTCATACATTCCACTTGATGAATATTATAAATCTTAGCAAAGATAACATCTTGTCTTTTAGGTTCATTATGCTAAATCTGAACTGTCTTAGGTCTCCATACTGGGGTTAGTCTTTTCCCATGCATTTTGGGGTAGAATCTAGCAATATATCCCATGTCATGACAATTATAGAAGATTAAATTATCCATACCTATAGATTACTAGATGCTCTTCCTTCTATAGTTTCTTTCCTTATGACCAAAAAGTTTACATGTAAATAAGTGACCATGAAATAAACTTTCATACCTTATAGTGGTTGGTTGCCTGATGGGTCTTCTCTTGTTACACTTGGTCATTATATCCTTCTTGTCTTGAGCTGACCTCTCTTATTCTTTTTTAGACTTATTTACCTTGATAAAAAACTTCTCATACTCATCCTTCAATTTATCTAGCTTGGTTTTCAATTGAATGCTCTCATACTTGAACTTGCAGCCTCTAACTGAATTTTGAGATCTTGGATGGTTTCCTTATCCCTCTTAGCTTATTTATCCATATCATCCTTAAATATACACTATTTCTCTTCAATAATCTTTATATAATCAAGAGTTAAATTCAAATCATCATGCTCACCTTTCTTTGAACTCAACTTGGCATTTATGTTTTCTAACTGAGTCTTGAGATGTCTACATTCTTCCTCTTTTGAACTCAGATTTGTCTTTGTAACCCTTAATTGATCTTCAAGAATGATGATATTCTATTTATCATCTTTTGATCTTGAGATTGCCTTCAAGGATTCTATCTCATTATTTATCTTGATGCACTCATTCTTAATACCCTTAAAGCTTGAGGCCATGATCTTCTTTTGAGCTTCTTCTTGATCATACTCGCTCATCTTACCTCTGTACTTCTCAAAAATGGCCTTGAACTAATAACACTTTTATTCACTTTATTTTAGACAAGAAAAATTAGCCTCTAATTGAGCCTTCAAATCTTGATTCTCTTTCTTTAATTGCTTAGCCATTTGTACCTTGGATCACCTTCAAGTGGTTAAACTTGCAAAGAAGGTCCTACTCTGATAAGAATTATTAGAGGTACAATCACTGGGGGGTGAATAAATGATGCAATATAATTCAATTAAAATATCAACTCTTAAACATTCATCACATATAATCATGATTCATATAAATTAACCATTACAATGAACAAGGAATATATAGCAATATCGAACACATAACACATGATATATGTGGTGAACCCTCTTAGGGAATAAAATCCACTAAACTCTGTAAGATGGACTACTATTCTATAATGACAAAATATAATATTTATACCAACACCAACTAATCAAGGAACACCCATATCTTATTTTAGTGAGACACCAATCTCACAAGGAGCTACTATCCCTGCCTAGTTAAGCACCCACAATAACTAGACCTTTAGCATGCTTTGCCTTGCAAGGAGGAACCAATTCCCTAAGAAACTAAGCACCCATCAGATACCTTGACTATATCATATTAAACACCTATTTTTACTCTTAAAATGATGATGACCACCTTTATCTGTACTCTTCACATCTAATCTCTCTCAAACTACCTCTAGGAGTGACTCACTCAAACTACCTCTTCTAAGTTTATTAGGTCCAGTGACATGTGTGTCCTCCTGCATCAACTTGATCAAACAAGCATGATTAATACTCTTCACTCTTTTATATTTCTAAACGACCTATACATTCTCTTTCAAAAAATTTCTCCTTCACTTAAATCCACATAACCACAACTAACTGTAATTAGTCCAATTAGAACTTGTAATTATACCACTCTCTTCCTTCAACCCATCCTTTTCAGCCAAGATGCTTTAAATATTTGAACCAAAGTTAACATAATTCAATACACATGTTACATGTGATAACCATACTCTTCATAGGCTAGTCATTACCTCGTTAGCCCTAGACCATTATTAGGTCTTGGTGAGACCTAAAATAATTAGGCTTTCATACTCACATGTTATATGTAAGACTATTTGGACTACCGTCATCCTTTATCAATGATTCAAACACATCAAACCTATATATAATATAACCTTGATCAATCCCTCATATTTACATTCCACATGGAATACCAAATCAACACTTGAACCTACCAATTAGGTCTCCTCACTCTTTAGGCCTTCATACATAGAAAACACAATCTCAAACTTCTAAAGCAAAAACTCTAGTATTTAAAATAGATATATGATTAGATCACATGGGTTAACCCTTTATGTCCTCTTAAACACCTCCATATTATTTATAAACTTTAACACAAGCTCTAATCACTCAATTCAACTCTCTTAGAATGGCCACTTAGACTGGTCACATATAGTCAAAATATAGTCAAACCATTTTGACTCTCCACAACTGAATATGGGAAACATAAGACCTAAAATACATTTTCATAAAACCTTGAGACTTCCTTGACATCTTCATATTCATTTATTTCTTCAACTCTTCTTAGAACATCTTTAACTTTCTTCTGCAAGATGGTCACTCAATCTGCCAGTGTATTCAATAAACATAATCAACTCCTAATCCTTTGTTAATACTAAATATGGATTATTAAAACCTAAAAAATACATAAATATGGTCCCTATGACGTCTAAAATACTATCCAATATTTAGTTCATCTTAAAACATCAAAATACCATCAAGAACTCTTCAATTATCCTTCTCAGGTCACTTATAGAACATGGTCAAACACATAGTCAACTTTGGAGATCAATAAATTTGACTATATAGATAGTCAAACCTTATAACCAGATTCTATAGATGTGACTTGAAATCCTATTGAAATCTGATTTTTATGCCATCAATAATTTTTTCCTATATCAAAAGATATTAACAAAATATTGTAGACAAGTTTTTCCTTTGTTAATTTGAATATTCAAATTCCAATGGTCATTGTTCAATGTAAACATTGTAGACACGTGTATTAATCCCTTTCCTTCACATAACTTGCTCAAATACACTCTGTCGATCTCCTTGGGAGTATCTTGATCCTTACCTTGTATCACTTACCATTGATTATAGATCTGCACTTGTGGGATTAAGACACCTAACACCCTCATGTTCCTTCTAAGTACATTGTTGTTAGTCTCTAATGAACTTACACCACTTGGTGTCCCCACATGCCTTCTGAGCACTCTATTTACTTAGTGACTCAATATGCTTCATTATATCATAATCTATATGATCATGTGCTTAGTGTTGATCTCTATTTGATGGGTTTCACACTCATCATTAGATCTTTATCACTTGATTAAATGCTCACCATAGATCTATCTTGACTATTTAACCCCAGACTTCAATGTACTTAAACTTTACAGTCTTTGGTCCATCAAAATCTGCTATATAAACTTTGAAGGTTTATATATTGACCTAGAAAACACTTCAAATCTTCATAGTACCTTCCTATCACTTTTGACAACATCTCCATGAAAATATTTGACCAATGTTGACTTTCTAAATACCTGCACAAAATGCAAAAACATGCTGGATCACTCATATCTTCATGATGTATAGTGATGGTTTGGCTTCTCTTAATCTACAATATGCATGTTTCTCTTTCTAAATGATCAAATGAAACACTAGAACTTCACCAAGACATCTATGGATACCTCACAACCTCTTTTTTATCCTTACTAATTTTCATAAATTCCATATACTTTTCAAGCTATGAATTTAATCACTTTGTCATTAATGCACTATGAATCATGACCAAGCTTGACATCAATGACAACCATGACATTTTTAGGACATCAAGATACTATGTCCAAAAATATTTCTTGCAAATAGGTTTGCATCCTTCATAAAATACATACATATTCCTTTATTAAATAAATAGAGCATGGCATGGCCCTTCAAGTAGATCTTGAAAAAAATATTTATAGCTCAGATTTAGAGTATAATATTTTAAAAATATGCTCCATGAAGAAGGAAAAAAAACTAAGAAATTTACAATGAATACATGGCATAAATTATTTTCATTGTAGAGTGTAGGTATGGTTGGTTAAAACTTGAGAATGGGGGCTACCAAAAGTTTTGATACATATGATTCCTAAATTTTGAGTTAGCATAGTACAACACATTTTTTCCATTCCTCTTTAATGATATTGGGGTTGTTAGACCATGTAATGGCCTTGGGTGTTTATTTCATATGTTTTGATGTTGTTAAAAGGACCAAATGTTCATTTATTTGGTTATGTAGATATCTAATTTTAGTACAATCCTTATCATTGCAATGTTATTAACATGATATTGTGTATATGGATCATTGGTTTAAAGTATGCTCTTATTGACCCTTTCTCTTATGTTTTTGTCTCTTATTTCCTCTATGTGTCATCATGTCTTTTTTTAATTCTATTTTTTAGAGTGGGCCACACTTGAGGATCGACTAGATGGAATCAGAGGTATGAAGTTGAATTTGTATGGAATAGTGAAATTAATAACACATGAGAGGGAGAAGGTTCATGATTTACAAAATCATTTAAATGCAATAATATTCCTAGTTGGTTCTATATTAATTAGCCAAATAGCTTTAAGAAAGATATATATATACATATATATATACATATATATATATATATATATATATATATATATATATATATATATATATATATGTATATGTATATGTATATGTATATGTATATGTATATGTATATGTATATATATGTATATGTATATGTATATGTATATGTATATGTATATGTATATGTATATATATATATATATATATATATATATATATATATATATATATATGTATGTATGTATGTATATGTATATACATATACATACATATACATACATACATATATATATATATATATATATATGTATATGTATATGTATGTATATATATATATATATATATATATATATATATATATATATATGTATGTATATATATATATATATGTATGTATATATATATATATATATATATATGTATGTATATATATATATATGTATGTATATGTGTATATATATATATATATATATATATATATATATATATATATATATATATATATATATATATATATATATATATATATATATATATATATGTGAAAGATAGACATGTCCTCACATCCTCATAAATGTGGGATTATCTTCCCCACTGAGTTTTATTAAACACCTAATTGAAAAAAATCACACTTTCCAAAAAAAATTGCACCTAAAAAGGAGATATAAGCTGAAAATTATGTGAGTTTAAAATTATAAAAAAAACTTCACCATGTAAGATGAAAATTTTGGGCTTGCAAAATGAATTGAATCAACTTTTTGTCAAAGATTTAATCTCCCTTGGGTTGATTGTAACTAATGAATGAATTTAATCCCCATGCCTTGTCCCCCCTGCCCCCGCACCCCCCCCCCCCCTCCCCCCTTGATTAATTTGATTGATGGGAGAATGACTTCATCCCAAAAGGACTCTATTTACCCCATCAATAATGTTTTGCTTTGTTCATTTAAATTTGTCATACTCATATAAGCACATCCCAAACAAGGTATGGTACAAATTTGGGTTTTTGGTTGGATTCATCTACATGTATAATCATAGGTTTAGTTGGCCCAATAAACTAGAAGTTGACTAGGTTGATTAAACTAGTAGGTTGATTAGGTATAGTAAACAAAAGATTAATCAGGTATAGTAAACAAAAGATCAATCAGATATAGTAAACTAGAGGTTAACTAGGTGCATTCATAAGTACATTCGATAAGGTAAAATTAAGTAGGTCACCAAATAAAGACTATAAAATCCTTCAAATCACTAAACTTGCACACAAAACACCAAACTTGCACATAAAAACTTAGATCTACAAAAAATGGTATGGCTTCCACCAAAACTAGCAAAGATCTATTAGGGTTTTAGAAAAACCTAGGAAAACCAAAAAATTGTTATCCTCTTCTACCATCAAACAATACATATACGCAAAAAATTTGAAAATTTTCCTTAAAACCCTCCAAAATGGTAAAAAGTGGCATATCATGAAACTAGGTCATATTTATCATTGATCTTAGGGTTTTGTCAGCTTTTGAATCTATAAATGATGCCTATTTTTATTTGGAGACCTTAATGGTATAGATCTACATGAATTTTATATAAAATACACCAAACCCTAAAAAACCTATATCAATGAAGAACACCAAGAAGGATCTAGAATGCAAGTGAGATCACAACAAAATTGATAACATTCATCTACTAACACCACTATGATACCATGTCATTGTGGGCCACACTTGAGGATTGAATTGATAGGATCAAATACATGAAGGTGAATCTGTATGGAGTAGTGAAATCAATAACACATGAGAGGAAGAAGGATCACAATGTGTAAAAGCATTCAAATGCAATAACATTCCTGATTGGTTCTAGATTAATTATCCAAACAAGTTTATGAAAAGTACATAAATAGGTGGAAGATAGACATGTATTCACATCCTCATAAATGTGAGATTATCTTCTTCAGTGGCCTTTATTAAACACTTAAGTAATACCTTAGCAAGCTAACTAGACCATGTAGATAAAACCAGATAGTGGGAAAAAACCTAAACCAAACATTTTATCTCTCCTCTATACTTATTTATGCTTGGGGATCCTTATGTTCTATATCATTTTTATTTACTAACCATTTTCAAAATGATCTAATAAATGTTTTACCATTATTAGAGAATTCAAAAATGGTTAACTTATATTAATGGGTCCTTTCGCACTTGTTTGTATTTTTTCATTGTTTTAGGTATTATTTTATAATATTTTAGAGAGAGAGAGAGAGAGAGAGAGAGAGAGAGAGAGAGAGAGAGAGAGAGAGAGAGAGAGAGAGAGAGAGAGAGAGAGAGAGAGAGAGAGAGAGAGAGAACACCCTAAGGTATTTTCATATGAATGAACAAGTGGTTTTAAGTTATCAAATGACTCTACATTGATCATGTTGTTGTAATTATAATATTTTCTATTCTATATTTATGCATACTTGTTCCAGCGGAAGGTCTAAACAAAAAATATATAGTTTTGTTTTATGAATTTGCATTTCATATCATCAAGGGTAAAACTAGGTACACAAGTTTACTTTTTAATATGTATGAGTGGTAAGTGCCACGAAATGAAAATTTGTTATTTTCTCTCCAAAGATGATTATTATTCAAAAATTTAGAGAGGTTATTTATCATCATCCTAAAACACATAAAAAATATCTCTTAATCCCTCTAAGTGTTTTTAAATATCAATTTCCTAATTTTAACAAAAAATTACAAATAAAACATCAAGAAAAGGAACAACTAAGATTTCCACACTAGTATTGCATGTAGGGAAGTATCTAGAATTTCAATTATTCTAAAAAGGGACCCAACTAATGCAAGAGAATCCGGGTTCACTTATAATCTTACATCAACCAAAAATAATTTAGTGTATCAATAATCATCTTGCATTAGTTTGTACAATCCTTTATTTCTATACAAGAATTTTGTGTTGTTTTTCACTGTGTTATATACATGCATTATCCTCATGGATTGAACTAATCCTCATGATGTGTTATGAGCATGATGCCTAATGATGAATTGAAACTATATTGAGCATTTAATGATTGTGGGACATTATGATGTATTAGAAGAATTTACTATTTAAGTCATTAATGAATTTTTGAGATTAATTAATATAGTTTTGTCATTCTAATGTATATATAAACAAATCTCTAGTTATGAGGGGGGATTCAAAAAACCTATGGGCTAAAAAGTGTAAAGTGCAGCTACTAGTTAAGGTAGATAAAAAAAATCTATGTGCAAATCTAGGGAAGGGCTAGAGGGTTGAATTATGTCCCTGCAAAGACTTTTGGTATTTATAAGTGTGTGAACTATGTGTTGTAAGCTAGTTTTGGCCATGTATGAAATCCTACAATTTTTTATTAATAAATAATAATTTTTGGTTGTTATTGTTTCATCATGTTATTTCTTTTTAAGTTGCATGGTCTAAGGCATATCTTCCTAAATATAGTTGATTGTGGCTACATCACCAACACTTATTTAAAATTCAACATAATTTTATGTTTTCATAATCTTTTGAATGCTAAACTTTTGACAAAAAAGTGGGTTTTTCTATAATATTGAAAATAGGTACCCAAAAATTCAACAAAATTAAATTTTGAAAACTATTTCAACACTCACTTCTTCATCACAAAATAAGTCCTTTTTTCAAATCTCATTTATTCATTTCCTTATTGTGAAATAATTCCTTTTTTGCGATTTTTTTTCTTTATATATCCCCGTCATTTTATGAGAGGTATACTATGCATCACATCAAATCTCTTCATTGTGAAGCTCCTTAATTTTTACTTATATAAAAACAAAGGTACTCTCTTCAATCTTAAAGGGGAAATCCCTAATATACTTTAAGTGTTTCCATCATGATTTCAAGGGGAGTTATCTCCATAGAGTGTAAGGAAATACCCCATAGGTTTGATTTTGGCCATAAAATTTTGATTACAATTAGATTAATCATGGTAATGTGAAGAGTCACATAAGGAGGTGATGTGGTGAAGAAAGTACTATTTATGCAAACACTATTTATAGATGGTATGGAGACACTATTCACTTTGGGGAGATTTCATGGACACTATTCTTGATTAGCAAGATCGTATGGGGTGCCACAATCCTTTCATAAAATAAAAGAGGTTTGATTTTTTCATGCATGATGTAAATGAGATGAATTTCATGTGGGGACCTTGATAATAGACTTGATCTTGGTCAAAAAAAGAATCCACTAGTGTTTTTGAATGCACATGTAATTAGGGGACAAATTTACTATGCAGATTGCACACCCATGTGAATCAAGTCTGAAAGGGTCATATCTAAAGTGGAGTACTTGGATAAAGTCTTCATATGATGTACTATTCCATTACATGATATATTATTCCCTCCATGACAAGGGTGGCACATTTATCCTTGGAGATTGTCTTTTGAACCTTGTCTTTTGTATTTTGCTTAGTGGTGGATGCTTTTATCTTTTGTCTTGATTCTCACCTAATGGAGAATGATATGAATCTTGTCTTTATTTTCCCAAGTGGAGGGGGAATAAATATATGGGATTTATTTGTGTTTTTCTCTTTCATTCCTTCATTCTTGTAATTATATAAAAGGATTAAGCTCCTTTGCATTTGAAGGCTAGGCTAGGCTAAGCTAGTCTGATAAGACTTTTTTTTAAAAGCTTGTAAAGCCTCTTTGGCATGGTGTGCAACCAAGTTATGTGTAATGTGAAGATAGGTTGATGAAGATTTTCATTTGTAGAAGAGCATGAATTAATAGAATGTATTTATTGAATTTAATTTAATAGTGTGTGTACTAAAAAAGACTTTGAAGAATTTTTGAAAGTAATGAGAAGATTGATTTATGAAAGAAAGATATGTATTTTTAATATAATAATGTTGATTTTTTGAAGTGAGGTTCGTGTTTATAAGATATATGAATTTGTGAACACATCAACTGGTATCAGAGTTATTTTTTTTACATCAAGTTGTATCAAATCTTTTTTTTCCATCAAGTGGTATCATAGCTCATGTGTGTGATGAAGAGCTCATTTTGAGGCTACATCAAGTGGTAGATATGTGATTGTAAGCTCTATGGATTGTGTTTACATCAAGTGGTATCAGGACAAGTTTGAGTCCTGTGGAGAGTTTTTTATATGTGTAAGAGATGGAAAATAATAATGGAGGAATACCACCAAAGAAACACTTGGAGAAGATCCTAAAGAATATGAAAGCACATTTTTTGATGTTGTCTAAAGTCCAAGTAAAATTGTAGATGGTGGAGGATGCAAATGAAGAGTTTTAAACTAAAGAAGAAGAAGAAGAGATGTGGGAGATATTAGATTCCATACACACACAAGTGGATTTATTGAAGAGAGAACTAGCCACATGAGATAATTAAGAATATAACCATGTAGAGTTGAAAAAAGATGAAAGTTTCAGACATAGTGTTGCAAGGAGAGGAAGATTTCAGCCATGCAAAGTTTCAAATAGAGGTGAGTGAAGGGAGTAACCAAGAGGAACTGCATGTTTATTTAGAAGAAATATTTTATGAGGTTATTGTTCAATGAGGTACACATGTGGAAAGTGTGGAGGATGATGTTGTAATCATGAGGGAGAAGCTGAAAATGGTCTTATGTGGTGTTATAGAGGATGAAAAAGTTGGTTGGATAATGTGTGTAGAAAGACAAGTGAGATTTGGGAAGAGGTGGTTAGTTTTTGGTGGGTTTAAGCCCACATGGGAGAGTGAGATGCATGATGGAGCATATTGGTGGAAGAGGGCGGTTGATGGTGGGTATTTTATCACAAAGGAGAGAATTGATGGTGGGTGAAATATCACAAATAAGAGAACATATGGTGGTTCAAATACCACAAGGATGATGAGAGAGAGAAGGGGAAGAAATGATAAGAGGAGAGAAAAAAAACCAACAAGTAGGAGTTGGAAAAGGAGAAGGAATAAAAATATTCTCCTTGAATACTTGAAGTGTTATAAGGGAATGTCATGGTCATTACTCTTCATGACCAAAAGAGTGGTTCTACCACTTACCCCATCCATATGAGTAGGATCTCATATTATAAAACCTCAGGTGTGGTGCAGAAACATCCAAGGGTTCGTGCAATCTTGCATCAACCAAAAATAAAGTGATGTGTTCATGTGTTCATGTGTTCATGTTCCTATGAGCCCACAATGTTGGGATAAAAATAAAAGTAAATCGTAAGCGCTGAGTTGATTTGAATCAAATGAGAATGATGTTACAAAAAACCTAATCATGTAGACACTATTCACAGATGATATGGAGACACTATTCACTCTAGTGAGGTGTCATGGACACTATTCTTGATTAGCAAGGTGGCATGGGGTGCCATAATCCTTCCATGTCCCAAAAGAGGTTTTATTTTGTCATGAATTATGTAAATGAGATGAATTCCATGTGGGTAACTTGATATTAGACTTGATATTGGTCAAAAGGAGAGTTTTTTTGGATGTACATGCAAGTGGGGGACAAATTCACTATGCAGATTGCACATCTATGTGAAGTTGGGCTCAAGGGGTCATATATAAAGTGGATTAATTGGAGAAATCCTTCACATGATATGCTATTCCCTCACATGATCTATTATTCCCTACATGATAAGGGTGGTACATTTGTCTTTTATATTTTGCTTAGTGGTGAATGTTTTGAGCTTTTATTTTCATTCTCCCCTAATGGATAATGATATGAATCTTGTCTTTGTTTTTACCAAGTGGTGGGGATGAATTTTTGGGCTTCCTTCATGTTTTTCTCTCTTATTCCTTCATGCTTGAAATTCTATAAAAGGATTAAGCTCCTTTTCACTTGGAGGCTAGGCTAGGCTAAGCTAGTTTGAGAAGAAGCTTTTTGTAAAGCTTGTAGATCCTCATTGGAATGTTGTGTAGCCAATTTTTGTGTAATGTGAAGAAATCTTGATGAATATTTTTGAGTTGTATAAGAGCATGCATTAACATCATGGCTTTGTTGAATTTAATTCAAGATTTTATGTATTGAAGAAGTCTTTGAAGACTTGTTAAGAGTAATGAGAAGAGTGATTTATGAAATAGAGCTATGTGTTTTTTATATAATAATGTTTATTTTTTGAATTAAGCTTCATATTTCTAAGCTCTATGGATTTTTTAACACATCAAGTGGTGTTAGATCTGAATTTTTTCCCCATCAAGTGGTATTAGAGCTCATGTGTGTGATGAAGATCTCATGTTGAAGCTACATAAGGAGGTGCACCCTTTTAAACATCCATATGGGTTATTTAACATTTAAAAAAAAAATATTATGTATACATATATGCATGAGTACTTAACAACAAATATTAGAAAATAAACCATCACACTTCTTGATCAAAACTATGACATTAACCATAATATATGATAATGTTTTGTGAGGACTATATCAAATGAAAGGCTACATTTTTCGTAGATCATATCAATTATATATTTGTTTTTTAGTGTGAGTTGTTCCAAAGACAACAATGAATAGATATGCATCATTAAAATATAAATTAGGGTTGAGGTCTTCTAGCATTTGAAGAGTAATGCAGGGAAGTATCCAATACATGTGTATCTTGTGTTTAAGGTCTAAAAATTATATTATATAATGACATATAAATGTTTTACTGAAAATGACATTTTTTATTGAAGATAAAATGATAAATATTATGATTATTATTTCATTAATTTACCACTTTCTTTTAACATGTTCAATTGGAGAGAAACATAGATTTTGAATTGATTTACTACCTAAAAGAATAGTAATAAACAAGTTAAAACCTTCCAATACCCATATAACCTATGTGATAAGTTTTAATTGGCTGTTACACACAATTATTGAATACAAATTGAACACTTATTAATATCATTTTACAATTGTAAATAAAATTAGTGAGAATACTATTATTATTTGTATTTTATTTAAAATTGACATGGATTATAACATCTCTAGATGAAATCCCATCATGGATACATTTTAAAACTTAATCTAAATGAATTATAGATAGATGGATAATGATTTTTCTTAATGTCCACTATAACACCAAAAAACCATGTGATTTGTATTAGAATTTACCCATTTATGTTTTTTCTTCAATATAACACAACAAAAAAAAAGTTTTAATTTTTTATTAGACACATGGTAGACATAAACAAGATCTTTTTATTAGGTGTTACTCATTTTTTTCCCTTCAATATAAGAGGAGGAGGTGGAGGTGGAGGTGGAGGTGGAGGCGGGAGAGAGAGAGTGTGAGGGTACCCAATTTTTTATGTATTTTTTCAATAGAATGAGAGGAGGAGGAGGAGGAGAGGAAGGAGATGCAGAGGAAGAGGAGGAGGATATGAAGGAGAAGGAGAAGAGGAGGAAGAGGAAGATGAAGAGGATGAGAAGTAAGAAGAGTAAGAAGAAGTGGAGGAGGAGGATGAGGAAAAGGAAGAGGAAGAAGAAGAGGAGGAAGAGAAATTTGAAGAACAAGAATAGGAAGGGGAAGAAGAAGAAGAGGAAGAGGAAAATGAAGGGGAAGAAGAAGAAGAAGAGGAAGATGTAGAATAAGAAGAGGAGGGGGAGGAGGAGGAGGAGGAGGATTATGATGATGACGACGAATAAGAAGAGGAATAGGAGGAAAATGATGACGAAGAAGAAGAGGAAGAGGAGGAGGAGGACGACAAAGACAAAGAGGAAGAGGAAGAAGAGGAAGGGGAAGAAGAGGAAAAGGAAGAGGAAGAGGAAGAGGAAGAGGAGGATGAAGAAGAGGAAGAGGAAGAGTAAGAGGGAGAGTAGGAAGAAGAAGAGGAAGAGGAAGAGGAAGAGGAAGAAATGTTGCAACTTTTTATTAGACATAAACATGTGATTTTGTGATTTTTTATAAACCAATAATTCTGTGATTTTTTATAAACATGTGATTTTATAATGTTTTCTTTTCCAAATATAATATAAAAAGTATATCATATTAAAAAAAGTCCATTCTAGTATACATTCTTGATTTCAATTATATATTTTTTTAAAATATTATATATATAAAATAAATTATATAATTAAATATTATATAGTTTTAGACTTAGTATAATACACAAATAGAGATTTTAGTAATCTCGATGAAACCAAAAATATTCTATTATACTCCCAATAACAACAAACATGATGTGAATTTAGATTAAAATTTATCTACTTTTCCCTACTTTTGCATACCATGGGTTTTTATTAACATGCATTTCACATTTAAAAAAAGGAAAAAGTAAAAATAAAAATAACTATAAACATTTTTCTTAAAGTATATTGCACTTTGAGAAAGATGTTTTTTATTTTTAAAATATTTTTCCACATGATTTTTAAAAAAAAAATATATGATTAGTAATAAGGTTGAGATCATGGTTCGAATGATTCTGATAGTAATATAAATTGAAATTAATGAATGCATAAGTTAAGGGACAATTTTATTTTATTTTTTTATTTTTTTATTTTTTTATTAAATTGTAACTTGTTCATATTCTTATGTATCAATATTTTCATTTTTGTCTCTTCAAATCACTACCCCTAGTGTCTACTTTCAATATTTCAAGATTGAGCATTCTAAAATAAAAAATATATCTATTTCTATTACCACTTTGGTGTGGAACAAATAGATTTTAAACCACAAATAGATTTTAAACCACAAATAGATTATCAAAGGTTTTCATTTTAAAAGATATTAAATATACAACTTAGTGCTTTTATTATTAAAACGTTTCAAATTATTTTTAAAAATATATATAATTACTGAAAGAATATGTATTCCAAAACAAAAAATCAACTGATTAAGATACAACCTAAAAAAACTACAAATAACAAAGTAGTTTTAATTTGAATAAAAAGTTATTTTAAGAGTGGTATTTGTTTGTAGGACAGATATTTCAAATGTGGTTTTAATTTTTAAAGGTAGAATTTGTTGAAATGTCACATAGAGATATTTACAAGTATGGCAGCGGTGTGGCTATGCTCAAATGGAAAACTAGTTGTTTATATATGAATTGATAAAGGGGTTTATACATGTCCCTTGCCTTATAAAGAGTATCATAAAACCAATAAAGTATTACGAAAACTAGTTGTTTATATATTACCAGGGCAAGGCTATATAGAATGGCGAGCCGAATGATATGAATAAACATATATCTAATGACCATAAAATAGAAAACTCAAGAAGGGTCAAAATACTAACCAAAAAGATACAAAAATTAATTTAGAGGATGATTACCAACAAATTGTAGTTTTACCATGTTCAATCAGAAATATCCTTGTCATAAAAATCATCCAAAATGATGATTTCCTTACTATTAACAACCACAAAAGAAGAATCACCTACCACTTTTTGCCTATAACCCCTGTGTTTGACTTTGATGCCACACAATGAAGAAATCATTTGGTTGCTAGGTAGGCAACCCTGCATGGCCATTGTGACAACCCAACAGGGTGGCTTTGTTGGCCATTAAAGAGCAACAAACACCCTTGCCCCCTCCCCCCGAACTACCAATTTAGCCAAAAAAATTACTACATCCACTTGGGCTTTGTTATGTCGAGCCTCTTTCCAATGAATAATTTTCAAAATTGGACATTTGAACTATGCCAAGGGAGGAATAGTTAAAAATTGACCTTTAGTTGAGTCATTATCATAGACATTTTTTTGAATATTCTCCACAAAGCTTAGCAAGATCATAAATTGCATCTCCAGATCCCTAAACACAAAAACTGGAATCAACCCAACCCCATCAAAACTAGAGAAGGGGAGTTTGGGGAAAGGGCTCAGCTCATAAATACCTATTGCCTCCACAAGATCAAGGTGATGCTCTAGTTTAAAAAAAACAACAACATTAGAGACCACCTCTAAATTCACCAAAAGAATCATGATGTTTATAGAAAACATTGCCACAATTATAGAATTGACCCTGCTATGTATGTCATGATCTAAGTAGTCCACACCTAAGATAATTGAAATTATCTAAAATTTGTCTTCGGAGGGAACCCAAAAAACATTCTTGATCCTAGCTCATGATATGCCCCATATGAAATCCATTTTCTAAACTAAACTACTACCATACACAACCAGAGTTGCCAATGCCAAATCAACCCCTTGCTTTATGCTAAGCACCAGTCCTCCACAACATTCCAAACACAAAAAAAGGGAGAGGGTAGATAATACATATCAGCTACCCAACTAAAATAAATCATTCCAAATCCTTATCATAAATGTAAATGAATGCCACTCTTGATCACATGGGAAACACTCATGTCGAGATAGCGTCCTCAGGCCTAATGAAGTGATGCAAGGTGTCATGATGAAAATAAAACTCATAAATAATAATTAGTTAATTTGATCATTATGTTAGATTTTGAAATAGAGTTTGGAAATCATTTAACTTCTTTCTCTCTCTCTCTCTCTCTCTCTCTCTATATATATATATATATATATATATATATATATATATATATATATATATATATATATATAGTAAAACCTTATGTTAAGAGAAGTTAAATTGAGGAAGTCTTCCCAAGTAGCTCGAAGGTTATCCATCTCAAATTC
This sequence comes from Torreya grandis, assembly GCA_037957365.1. Classification (NCBI taxonomy): domain Eukaryota; kingdom Viridiplantae; phylum Streptophyta; class Pinopsida; order Cupressales; family Taxaceae; genus Torreya; species Torreya grandis. The sequence continues at coordinate 406,984 of JARHVA010000072.1, read as the reverse complement.
TTCAAGTTGATCAATTTTACAATCGACAAAGAAATCTGTAATAGAATTAGCCTCTCTGAAACAATACCTACACTCTACAAATTAAAAATTGTTCAATTCATCCCAAACACTAGGATGATAATTCAACTCTCTCAGCTCAAAATAGTGAATCCAAGAATAATTTAGGGATTTTACATAGGTCTTAAGGATTTTTGAAGGTTTAACTAAGATTTAATGGCAATAAGCAAGATTTAAAGATGTGATTTGGTGACTTAGATTATATTTGAATCTGATATTTATACCTTCAAATGTTTAGTTCCACATAATATTTTGATCTGACATGTCTGCCTATGTGGCATCCCCTTTCCACCTTGGTTATTTCTCTATAAAATGTTACCATTGTCACTTTGGACATGTGTCATCATCTCTTTCCCCCTATAAATTTAATTAAATTCAGTCTGTCGACCTCCTTAAGAGTCTCATGGCCTTGAATTTTAACGTAGCCATTGATATTTAATTTGGGCTTACGAGATTGTGACACTTGGTAGTTCTACATGCTTCTATATACGCTCCTAATAATCTCTATTTGATTAACACCTTGATGCCAAGTGGTAGCCTTTCATGAAATCTAGGATCTTTGACTCCTTGACTCACTTCACACCATTGATTCCTATCTTCTTGGTTAAATGCGTGTCATTGATATATTACTTGTATGGTTGAACATTCACCATTGATTTTCTAAGCATATGATCAAATGTAGACCGCTGATGTGATATTTATATATTAGATCAAATGTGGTCCATTGATTTGTATCTAATTCACCTCAAGTGTGACACAAGTCACCATTGTACTCAATCTCAGGATCCTTTGACATATTGACTTCATGTTCATTGTTAGATATTCATTTACATGATAGAATGCACATTATCGATATTTGATTTTGAATTTTTAACCTTGATATTTAATGTGAATCATCAATTGGAATTTTTTCATTTTAATATGTACCATCAATCTTTGATCCAGGGAACTTCGACTTATTAACTTGGGTGATCACCCACATGCCATTAATCTTTGATCCGATCAAGCGAGGCTTCGACACTTAACAAATGTTAATTTAATTTGTACCTATGAATATTAATATTAAAAGATAAGGGTTTATGATATATAAATATTTAGCATAAATATTAGACTAAAGTTTTATTGAATTAATCAAATAAATCAAAACTTAGGATAAGGTTAAACTAAGATTAAAATGTAATAAAATGACCCATAAAAAATATGAATCCATTTTATTAAGAACTTAGGATAAATATATTTATACTAAATTTTTGGTTGTTATTTATACTTGGATTCAAATAGGACCATATTAGTTAGCTAGCTTAGAGTTATATTAACATTCAAACATCATCCCTATGCATATTTGTTCATTCTAATGAAGATCCATTGATCTTGTAAGATGGAAACATATGAGCCAAATTTTAGCAACATTAGATAAAATTAAATAAATATTATGTACTAACATGTCTTTGTAAGCTATATCAAAATATAATATTTAGTAATGCACTTTGATCAAGTTGAATGCCTAATTTATAGCACAATTTGGAAAACTGAATAAGGGTCCTCATTTTTCAAAAATGGGAGTATGTTGACCTCCACAAATGGTGACTTCTAGGGGAAACATTGCAAAATGTTAGAATTCAGATACTCTTGGTTCAAAATAATAAACAGACTAATCATTCCACATGATCGAGTACCATTATTAAGATTAATTCATAATTGAAACAAGTCTTAAAAATGTAGAATTAAGATCAAATATCAAAAATCATTCATGTTGTGTATGTGTTTCAATTCATTTATTGATAGGCATTGGGATTCAAAGAACAACTTCCACATTTCATGACCTTAATCATTTACATAAAACTGTAGCATATTTATATATTCATTATGAATCATGCTTTATAAAAATGGAACGCTTGGGCATTGCTCTATTGCCAACTAGGCATCCATAGCCTTGAAAGAGATACCTTTAGTTCCACACTAGGCCTTGTTACACTACCAATTAGGCATCCATATCCCTGATGGAGGTTACAAAAAACACCTTTTCTTAGAAAACTTTTAGATATACAATAAGGCTTTTATTTTTAGTAATTTTCAACTATATTTGGCTTTCCAAAAAAGGTTGGGAACCAAAATTAGTCAGGTGTTTAGGATTTTGTCAAATGTTATATTTTTAGACAATCATCCTTGGTCATAGACTTCTCCTAGGCAATAATGTTCTTTAAGTGATAACATGACTTTGTTCTTTAATTCAAACTTTCACTCAAACATATGCAATCCTTATTTAAATCAAACTTACATAAGAATAAGGTTTAAGTTTTTTAATTAACAATGAATCTAGATAATAATCTTCATCAATTTCTTGGAAACATAACATTAAGCTCATAATTTCAAAAATCCATGATCAACCAATGTTTAAGAGTCATATCCACATTCTTGGTTTATGAAGTTTATTTGAGCATTTAGATGAATTTGGAACTTAAAGGCTTATTTTGGAAACAACTTATTGGAAACCAAAGAATAAAGAAGAAAAAACAAACACATAACAAACAAACAAATATTTACAAACACTATTTACAAACAAAGGAAAGGAATGAAACCAGTCTAAACCTATCTACACTAACTCTAACTAATCTTATAGATTACTCCATAAAGACTTGAGGTCAAATATAAGAGAAGTAATGTTTGAGATACTACCCATTGGTTGTCAAAGTGAACTTTAACCCCTAAAAGTCTTTGATCTTAATGGTGTTTTCTCCCAATGTCTCAACAATTTGGTAAGGACCAATCCACAAATGAGTGGATTTTTCATGTTTCCCTTTTGGCTCAGATGCTTTATCCCATAGGAGAACTAGGTCTCCCTGTCTGAACACCTTGATCTTTAACCATTTGTCAAACCATATTTTGATAGTGGTTTAATATCTACTAAAAGTAGCAAATGCTTCTTCTCTATCATCCTCCATCTGGATGATATCAAGCAACCTAGAATTCACATACTCTTGATCTTCTTCCATATACTCTTGTATAAACTTGTAAGTTGTAAATTTGAGAGTAATTGGAAAGATTGGTTCTTGTCCATATACAAAAAGAAATGGTGATGCTTTTAGAGAATATTTCACTCTAGTTCTATCTACCCACAGATCATACTTCTATAACTTATGCCATGTTCTTGGTTATTGAACTCTAGACTTCTTAATAGCTTTCATCATATTCTTAGTTGTAGACTCTAAAAATCAATTACCATGAGGGTAATGATTAAATGAAAACTTAAGAACTATTTTATTATCATAGGCCCAATCAGTCATATCTATAGATGTAAATGTTGATCCATTATCAAAGACCAATGATATCGGTCTCCCAAACCTGGTACAAATATTCTCTTTTAAGAACTTGATAACATCTTTAGTCTTACACTATTTTGTTGCTATTTCCTCTATCCATCTTGTACAATAAACTATGGTAGTAAGAACATACTTGTGTCCAACTAAATAATTAGGGTTGATAACCCCTACAAAGTCCAAACCTCATTGAGCAAATGGTTTGTCAATAAAAAATGGCCTCAAGGGTATAGCTACTTTAGGTTCATTTGTATTGAAGATTTGACATTGATGACATCCCCTAACATACTTATGAGAATCCTTGAAAATGGTTGGCCAATAATATCCTACCCTTAGGATTTTATAAACTATTGTTTTCCCAGAGGGGTGCCCACTACAAATTTTCTCGTGAAAGGTACTTAAGATTTTTGTTGATTCTTCCTTTAAAATGCATCTCAAATATATTTATTTATAGTTATTCCTATAAAGTATCCCATCCTTAATCAAGAAGTAAGTTACCTTAAACCTCAAGGCTCTTCTCTGTTCTCTGCTCAGTCCCATAGGATAAGAACCATTGATCAAAAAATGAATAATTGCAACATACCAGTCATTTAGTTGAAACTATTGTTGGTCAACCTACATGATGTTCATTCTAGTATTAATGTTAACAATCATTTGGATTAATCCTTGACACTTCACCAATTTAGCAGTTTTAATTTCAAGATTATACTCATGGAGTATGGACATCCACTTACCTCTTCTTTCTCCTAATTCACATTGACTTAACATGAGTTTGGTAGTAGGGCCTGGTAATATAGCTTGCACTTTATTCCTGAGAATATAGTGTCTAAACTTTTTGACTCTCTTAAACAAAACAAATGCTTGTTTATCAATTAGGGAATAATTTAACTTATTATTTTTGAAGTTAATACTCAGAAATGTAATTGGATGTTCACATTTATCAGTGTTTTGAGTTGAAACAAATGCTATAGCATGTCCAAAAGCAAAATAATAAAGATAAAAATATTTTGTAATGTTAGGACTTATTAGCACAGGTGTTTATCCTATTACTTCCTTGATATCCTTGAAGGCTTTCTTTGTTTCTTCATTCTATTCAACCTTTGAATCCTTCTTTAACATTCCATTAAGTTTTTTCACATTCTCTATAAAACCAAAAATGAATTTACTTAAAAAATTGATCTTCCCAAAGAAAGACTTTAGTTCTTTTCTAGTATTTGGGGGCTCTATTTAGATATAACATTGACTCTATCTGGATCTATAGAAATCCCATCTCTAGTTATCACATGTCCAATTAATTTCCCTTCAATTATGCAAAATATGATTTTCTTAGGGTTAAGGGAAATTTCATACCTTTGATCTTGTTCGAATAATTGTTATAAATGCATTAAGTGATGTTCCCTATTCTTGGAAAACACAGTCAGTTCATCCATATATACTAATAAATTTACCTATGAGACCTTGAAAGGAATGGTCCACAGCTCTCTAAAATGTAGCTCCTACATTGATGAGTCCAAAAGGCATCCTATTATAAGAAAAAATGCCCCATTTTTTTGTGAATATAGTATTCATTCTATCTTACTTGTTAACAAGTACCTGATTGTAACCTTAAAAACCATCTAGGAAAGACATCATGATAGAAGCACTAACAATTTAAATCACCTGGTCAAGGGATGAAAAAGGATAATTATCTTTTTCAAAATATTTTTTTAATTTCTTGATATATATGCCTAATCTAATCTCTCCATTTTTCTTTCTAACTATTTTTGTATCTAATAACTTCTTGACCTCTTTATAAATCAATGGCTCAAAAATAGGATTAACCGGTCCTTACTTCTGCTTGAAGGGTTTACAAAATTATTTCAAGGGAATGGTGTGGGTGATAAATCAAGGATCAAATATATTCAAGTCTTCATAAGACCAGGCAATAACATCCTTTTACTTTTTCAGTAAGTCTCTAGCATTTTAAACTCTTCATTTGTGCATGTTATACCAAGGTTTACTAGTTGAGGTTGACCTTGAGTTCCTATGTCAACTAAATTATAATCCTTCTCATTTACCTTGGAAACTTTAATAGTTTTATCTAGATTATCTTTGTCATATATTCTTTTCAAGGCAATCATGCCTTTGGGAATATTTTTTTCATTAATTTGTATTATCTTTTCATCAATTCTATTATCATCAAGAGAATTCTCATTGACCTCATCAATAATATGAGACTCAAACACCCTTGAGTTGTTCATGAATTTAATGTTTTTTATGTCATCATAAAACACTTGTAGATGATTAACATTATCAGGTACTGAGGGACATGTGACCAATTAAATGCTAAGCCTTTTGGGAATCTTTGTTTGGCATTAGGTTAGCTACAACTGAAGCTATTTCATTAAAAGCATCAAAATAATAAATCAAGTCCCATACTCTAAACTTGTATTTCTTAGGATAAAATAATTTTTATTGATATTTGTTTCTAACCCGATTGACTACTAGTTCAAAATCACCATATACTAGTAGTTCTTTAGCCTTATGTTTAATAGTAAATTGTAAACCTAAAATCAATGATTCATACTCTGCCAAATTATTGGTGAAGGGAAACTTGAATTTTTAAGATGCATTATATTTTTTTACAATGGGATTGATTAAAATTATTCCTACTCAAAATCTAGATTTTCATCTAGCACCATCAGTATATAACTTCCAAAGTCCAGGCATAGCATGAGAGTCTTTGGAATTACATACTTGAGGAGTGTCAAGGGTGTAAACCCCTAAATGAAAATTAACCAAATTGACCCTTTCAATGGCTACATTATATTCAATGATCATATGCTTCATCTTTGGTTCCCTTTCAATCTAATTTTGATTAGGAACTCCCCTCTATGGTAGCCTCATATGAGATCAATCAGTTGACATGTATCCATTCAAGAATTTGGTCCAATCTTTGATAATAAAAAAATACCATAAGCATTTTTAATGTCCACAACTTGAATATCAATGAGTTACTGCACTCTTGGTTCTGAAGTAAGCTGCATATGCATATTTAACAATTCACCAATCACTTTAACTCTAGATTTGTCTAATTAAGTCACTACTCTATCAAAATTACTAGAAGCTAAACCAAGATTTTCACAAATAACTTTTGGAATGATATTTGAAAAGGCACCTAAATATAATAGATAATTATGAGAGTTTTAACCAACAACTGTAATTATTAGTAAAAAAAGTGGAATCTATGTTTTATTCTTATACATAACTACATTTGCATTTATAGGTTTATGTGATTTACTAGGTTTTTTAGTTAAAGATTCTAGCAACAAGTCTCTCTATTCAGTTATTTGAGTCAATTCATGTAATGTTATATTATCTTTAATTTTATTTATAACCTCTACTATTTTATATCCACTCCTGGTGGAAAAAATAGATAAATTAACATTATTTCTAATGTTACTTCCTTTTGGAGGTTCTGGATTGTTATCTACTTTTAGATCAGGATGAGTATCAATTTTGTTTGGTGGAGTAGAAGTTGTCATTGGTTGTTTTTATTCTCTATTACTCAATAGATACGTCTTCTTTAGATACTTATGAAAAGCATGAATCTCCTTTAGAGTATCTTCAGGTTTTTTCTCACGTTGAAATGGAAAATCAAAGTTTTACACCATAAGAGTTGTTTCAAAAGACTTATATGCCTTTAAAGAACAAGATGTCCCTGAAACATTATCTTTGTTATATTTAATATATTTTATAAAATAAATTTAAATTATAAGAAACATACTCTATCACTTCTTGAGACAATAGTAACACAACATCCCTCTAATTTGGATCTCAAACACTTGTGTCCCACATGAAAGGACCATCTAAGTGATAGACACACACACCTTTCATGGCACACATCAAATTATTTTAGTTATCAAGTTTGGACAATATGTTGATTAAGCTAAGTGGTACACTTCTCAAAATCTTCAAGTGTAGTTTCCTCATCTATATGCTAACACAATGGAGACCATTACTATTCAAAAAAGGGTAAATGATTTGAGTGTAACCATTTCATATCTGAACACACTCCTCATTTATTTTAATTCATAGAGGTCACACCTCTCACATAATCAAGTGCACTCCTTTTCTCTAAGTTGGCCCACAACATTACACATAAGTCACATGCCTACTCAAAGATTTTTATGCAATGACCACGTCAGATCATAGTTTTCACACTTTGTACTATGTAACCCTACACACTTCATGGGTATTTATTCATAGACTCATTGGCTCCTTTGGGCCCCACCTAAACACAACCATGTGTTGTTCTGACCTGATCATGTGATTCAAAATGTGGCCCAACTAGTCATTATCCACTAACCAGGGATAATAGGATTAGGAATATTTGAAGATAGCCTAGACATTAATTGATTAGACTATTTACAACTACAACATATGATAGGAGATCAATGTTGCTATCAACATCCTCCTTTGTAGTTGTATAATAATTATTACTACACTTGTATTATGCATGTTAAATATATAATATACGCATCTGGCCAAAAACATATAACACAAATATATCAATACCATTCACACAAACATAAAATAGATATCTTGTTCCATGAATCTAATCTCTATACACACATTATATAAATTATACTTTGTATTCCTTGTTCTTTGATTTATGAATAGAAGTTGCATTTCCTCCAAGTAAGACTTTTGCTCCATTGATTGTGTGTTTGATTATTTCATCTAAATACTCTTTGTGTATAACTCTGCACAACTAAGCACGGCTGTCCCTCACACACTTAGTCTTAGGCCTCATGGTATAGATCATAATTTTATATAAATTGATCCATATGAACCTAATTACAACTATACAATATCATTTGGGACTAACTCACTCCAATTTCATCACTTATTAAACCAATTACTTGATTGGTTTTCAAGGATGTAATTTAGGTCACTTCAATCACCTTAAACCTAATTGAGACTATATGATAAGATTTGGAACTTAATTGGTCCTAATTTTATCAATGTTTGAATCAATTACTCAATTTATTCAATTAATAATATATTGTTAGTCAGTTTGTGCCTTGTTAACCTAATTTCAAGTATACTAAATGATGTTGAATTGACTCTAATTTCATCAGTAATTGAAAAACTTACATAATTTGATAAAATATGAGATCTATGAACCTAATTATGACAATATGTTGTAATCTAGGGCTCAATTGGCCAAATTCCATCATCAATTGAACTGATAACATATTAGCTCAATTAGATACTCAATTTGGGTCAATTTGAACCTAATTACAACTATATGATATTATTTGGGGCTCAATTATCCCCAATTTCCTTAATGATTGAGTCAATTACTCTATTGATCCAATCGATGATGTAATTTGGGCCAATTTGAGCCCCATGAACCTAATTGAAACCATGTGATGTAATTTGGAGCTTAGTTGGCCCTAATTTCATACCTAATTGAACTAGTTACTGAATTAGTTCAATAAGGGATGTAATTTAGGCTAGTTTGATTCTCATGAACCTAATTAGTTATGTATGATGTCATTTGTGGCTTAATGGAGTTAAATTTCATTAGTAATTGAATTAATTACTTGATTGATTTAATCAAAATCATAATTTTGGCTAATTTGACTCACATGAACTTAAATGCAATTATATGATGTGATTTGGTGCTTAATAAGCCCTAATTTTATAAAATATTTTTTTAACTACTCAAATAACTCAATCAAAAATATAACTTGGGTAAATTTGAGCTATGTGAACCTAATTGGGACTAATCAATGTGACTTTGGCCTTACTTAACCCTAATTTCATCACCAATTTCATTATTGAGTCAATTGATGATTAAATTAAGGCTAATTTAAATCTAAATCATGTTATATAGTTCCAATTATGTTCATGGGGTTCAATATGTAAGGGAATTGCAGCAAATTGATCCCCAAATGACATCATATAATAAAATTAAATTCATGGGAAAAAACCTAGCCAAAATTATGTTCGTAATTGAAGTAAATGAATAATTAGTTCAAGTACTGATTAAATCAAGGTGAATTAATCCCCAAATTACATCATATATTCACAATTAGGTTCATGGAGCTAAAATATACCAAAACTACATCTCTAATTGAACTAATTAGTTAATTGGTTCGATTGGTGATGAAATTATAGTGAATTGAGCCCCAAAAGACATTGTACAAGCATAATTAAGTTCATGTGGCTCAAAATAGTCTTAATTAAACTAACAAAATAATTGGTTTAATCATTGAATAAATTTGGGAAATTAAGACCCATATCACATCGTTAATTCCAATTAGATTCAAGTGGCTCAAATTCTCCAAAAATGTATCTCTATTTGAACCTTGAATCAAGCAATTGGTTAAATTAGTGACAAATTTTAGTTAACTGAGCCCCAAATCATATTATATAGTCACAATCAGGGTCAAATGGCCAAAATTTCATCCTTAATTGAACTAATTGATTAATTCATTTAATAAGTGATGAAATTGGTTCCATTTGAGCCCCAAATCACATAATATAGTCATAATTAGGTTCACAAATAAAAATTTGGCCCAAATTATATATTTGATTGAACTAATCAAGTAATTGGTTCAATTAATGATGAATTTTGGGCCAATTCATCCCTGAATCATATCATGTATATTTGCATTTAGATTCACGGGGATCAACTTGGCCCAAATTACATTACTAATTGTACCAATCACGTATTTAGTTTAACTAGTGATGACATTGGGACCAATTGAGTCCCAATTCACATTTTTTAGTGGTAATTAGGTTCACAGGGACTAAATTAACATGTATTGCATTAAAGATTGAACCAATCAAGTGATTGGGTCAATTATTAATTCAATTGTAGCTAATTAATATCCATATCATTTTGTATCAACATGATTAACTTCACTTGAAAATTTGTGAGTCAATATCCTCAAGCAACTATCATTATCTATAGGAGATGTGATGTTTTTTAAATTTAATTTTGACACACCTATAGCTCTTATAAATGTTATAAATGTTAGAAATCAATCTAAAATACCCCAAAAGTTACAAAATGATTATGCAAAAGATACACCATGAAAAACTTAGGTTCAATATTGCAATCCTAAAAATGACAAAGTACTGACCATAATAGATTTTAAAAAATAATCTTTTAAACGGTAACTCATGGAGATATGAGACTAGTTATAGAAGATATATAGTGGCCCAATTTATTATATTTTATAAAATAAATTTAAATTATAAGAATATAAATTCTTATACTTCATATTTATTTTAGTAAATATATATAAACATATTCACTTTTTCAGCATGTGTTTCTTGCAAACCTCTGAATTTATATAACAGTAACACATGCACATTATAATGCATATGTGATATAGTGCTTTATGTTCAGTGATTACTGACCTAAAATTACAACAAGGTGTACATGATTTTATGTAAATCACATATAAACATTTTTTTTCTTTTTTAACCCCAACTTCCTTGGCTTACGCAATAAATATTGAAGAAAAATCTCCAATTCAAGTTTTAAAATATAATATGAATTATAATAATGGTCATTGTTGTTCAAGGTAAAATCACTGAGAGGGGTGGGGGGATGGTAGAGGCTGAATTAGTGATGCAATATAATGCAATTCAAGTCTCAACTCTTAAACATACAACACATATGATCATGACACATACAATTTAACCATTGCAATGAATAAAGAATATATAACAAGATCAAACACATAACACATGATATATGTGGGAAACCCTCTTGGGGAATAAAACCCACTGAACCTTGTAAGATGGACTAAAGTATTATACTAACAAGATCCAACATTTATACCAACACCAACTGATCAAGAAACACCCATCCATTAGTTTAGTGAGAGACCAATCCCACAAGGAACTACTGCCCTATCTAGCTGAGCACCCATAACAACTAGACCTTTAGCAATCTTTACCTTGTAAGGAGGAACCAACCCCCTAGGAAACTAAGCACCCATTCATCTACGTCAAATAAATCATCTTAAACACCTATTGTTTCTCTTCAACTGATGATCACCATCTTTGTCTGCACTCTTCACATCCAATCTCTCTCAAGTTACCTCTAGGACTAACTCGCTCAAATTGCCTCTTCTTGGATTATTAGGTCCAATGACATGTGTGTCCTCTTACATCAAGTTGATTAGATAAGCACGACTGATCTTATTCACTCTATTTTGGTCCTTAATTACTTTTACCTTAAATTTCAAAGGTTATCTCCTTCGCTTGAATCCACACAACCACAACTAACTAGAATTAGTCTAATTAGACCATTGTACTTATACCACTCTTTTCCTTTAACCCATCTTGGTCGGTCAAGATTTTTTACATATTTGAACCACACTTAGCATAGGTATATACACATATTACATGTTAGAAACACACTCTTCATAGGTCGGTCATCACCTCATTAGCCCCAAACCCCCATTAGGTCTTGGTGAGACCTAAAACAATTAGGCATTCATACTAACACATTACATGTGAGACTATTTGGACCACATTCACCCTTTACCAATGAGTATAACAAATCAAAAACATCTCAAATACAGCCTTTATCAGTCCCTCATGAGTTCATGACACTTGTAACACCAACTCAACACTTGAACCTACCAATTAGGTATCCTCGCTCTTTAGGCCTTCATACAGAGAAAACACAATATCAAACTTATGAAGCAAACACTCAAGTATTTCACATATAAATATGATTATATTATATGGGTGAAGCCTTCAGGGCCTATAAAACACCTCCATATTCTGTAGACACTTTAAAACAAGCTCTAAGCACTCAATTCAACTCTCTCATAATGACCGCTCAGACTGGTCACATACGGTCAAAATACAATAAAACCATTTTGACTCTCCAAAACTAAATATAGAAAAAATAAGACATACAATACCTTATCATGAACCCTTGAGACTTAATCAAAATATTCATATTCATTTGCTTCTTCAACTCTACTTATAATAGCTTCAACTTACCTGTGTAAGATGGTCACTCATTTTGTCAGCATATTCAATAAACACAGTCAACTACTAAGCCTTTGTTCATACTAAATATGGATTGGTAAAACCTCTCAAATCCATAAATATGGTACTTATGGAGTCTACAACACTCTCCAATATTTATTTCATCTTGAAACATCAAAATACCATGAAGAAATCTTAAATTATCCTTCTTGAGTCACTCATAGAATAAGGTCAAACACAGTCAAATTTGGAGCTCAATAAATTTGATTGTATAGATAGTCAAACCTTCTAACAAGATTCTCTAGATGTGCCTTGATTCCTATTTAACATTGTTTTACACACCATAAAAAAAATTCATACATCAAAAGATATTAGTAAAATACTATAGTCTAGTTTTTCCTTTGTTAATTTGAATATTCAAATTCCAACAATCACTGTTCAATGTAAACATTATAGACACATGTCTTAATATCATTCCCTCTCATAAATTTCTCAAATTCACTCTATTTATATCCTCAGGAGTATCCTAATCTTTACCTTGTATTGATCACCATTGATCATTAATCTACATTTTTGTGATTAAGATACTTGGCACCCTTGTATGCCTTCTGAGCACATTGCTACTAGTCTCAAATGAACTTATGCCACTTAGAAGCCCCACGTGCCTCCTGAGTACTCTACTAAATTATTGACTCAATACATTCTGTTGGATCATAATTTTCATGATTGTGTGCTCACCGTTAATCTCTATCTGATAGGTTTCACACTCTTTGTTAGATCTTTATCACTTGACTAAATGTTCACCATAGATCTATCTTGACTATTTTACCCTAGACTTCAACATAGTTAAACTTGATGGTATTTGGTGTATCACAGTCTGCTAGAGAAAATTTGAAGGTTTATATCTTGAACTAGAAAACACTTCAAGACTCCAAATCTTCAAAATACCTTCTTAGTAATATAGACATCTCCATGAAAATCTTTGACCAATGTTGACTTTTTGAATACCTACACAAAATCCAAAAACTTGATGGATCACTCATATCTGCATGATGTGAAATGATGGTCTGGCTTCTCTTAAGCTAGAATATGCATGTTTTTCTTTCTAAATGATCAAATGACACACCAAAACTTCACCAAGACATCTATAGATGCCTCACAACCTCTTCTTTGTCCTTACTAATCTGCACAAATGCCATATACTCTCCAAGCTATCAATCTGATCACTTTTCCATTAATGCAATATGAATCATGACCAAGCTTGGCATCAATGACAACCATGACATTCTTAGGACACCAAGAGACTATGTCCAATAATCTTCCCTTTTGTCATTAATAGAAAACCACACTCAAAATGCCTTCTCTCAATCTAAACAACTCCATTCTGATCTTTCCCCCCCTTTGAAATTAATGACAAAGGGTCTCTTCCTTAAAATGCCTACTTGATCATTAACCTAACAAATCTCTCCCTAACATCAAGATCCATCTTATATTATCTATTCTTTGATATACACCAATTAAAACTTGGGATTCTCTGATCTTTGGACCTATCTACCTACATAACTCATAAATCTCCCTTTGGTCAAGCATGAATATTAAATACCTTGTCAAAACATATGACTTGGTTTGACCAAGTCATCATATCAATCTTCTTGAATTCATAAATATAGCGAACTTCTTCATATCTCTACCATGACTGGATCATTTCACATATGTTGCCCCTTACATCATGCACATATATTCAAGCCTTTCAAACTATCTGAGTTATCTCCCCCTAACCCCATGCTTCACCTGGATCATGACGTCTTCAACAAGTCTTCTTAATGAGGTAGGTCTACTATCAACTCTTCAACATTGTCCACACTTCAGTCAAAAGTCTTATGGAAACATCTTATCTTCAAAACACTATGACCTCAATGGCATACTTAACTTGACATCTATTGAAATCTGAGACCTTTTATATAATATCAAAAATTTGATAACACATTCTCCTCATACTCCATATAAAACTTATCTTTAGTCTTTCAACATTTCACAAGTTTTAATCTTCAAAATCAAAAACCCTGAACACACATTGAGCACACTAGAACATTATCAACATACATTTCTATGCAATACAAGATTTTAACAACTCACCATACGTGATAAGACACATGGAGATCTTAATTTCCTACCTATAGATCTTGTACACATAACTTCATTCTTCACCACTTTGACCAACTAGACCATCCTTCAAAGATTTGACCAAAGCTTTGACTTTAGGATCATTATCCCTAAATATATCTTTTGAATCATTCCATCACAACACATTGGAGTAGATTCATAAAACTCATAGCTCCCCCTTAGACAAGCACATTTTTAAAAGATATTTCTTGTCTTGAAACAACAACCAAAGATCAACTATCATCCACTATGCTTCTTCTTAATGTCAAGTGTCTCTTTAAAGCCTAGATAGAGACACCCTACCTCACAATGTCCTTAAACAATGTGAAACTAGGAATCCCCCACAACTCCTCATACTCCTTCTCCTCCTTGGTCATCTGATACTGATAGTCTGCTTCTTCTTAGGCTTAGTATAAGCAACATGCTCATCCACTACAATATTTTCCTTTTCTTCTAAGATTGGATGGACAACATATGGAGACAACAAAGATTCATGATATACCTTTTCAACTGAAGAAATAACCCCATCACTAGGAATTTCCAAATGATGTTCTTTGCATGAAACTTGCTCAATAATAGTAGGATGTTCTCTTGGATCCATACATACCTTAGAACTATCCTCAATTAGTACTTTGGTCATTTCATTGAGCTTGTCTTGAACTGACTTTTGATTCTCCTTTTCTATCTATATAGATGACACATTCTCTAGGCATTCCTGAACCTTATTCATATTTGATTCCTCTTTCACTTTAGCAGGTATTCCACCTTGATAATTTATCTCGACTAAATTAGTTTTCTTTGTCTTCACTTCCTTAGGATTCCATACCAAGAATTGACCTTTCTTGAGCACACTAGGATGTCCATGCACCTTCTAATGACTTGAGAGCTTATTTATATAATATCTTGAAATATTACCAACTTGATGACAATTGAAACAAATAACATCATTCATACCTTTTTCTTGATGAATATCATAAATCTCAGAAAACATACCATCTTGTCTTTTAGGTTCATTATGCTAAATATTAATTATCTTAGGTCTCCATACCTGGGTTAGTCTTTTCCCATACATTCTATGGTAGAATCTTGAAATATATCCCATGTCATGACAATTATAGCATATTACATTATCCATACCTCTAGATGACTAGATGATCTTCCTTCTATAGTTTCTTGCCTTATGACCAAAAAGTTTACATGTAAATAAGTGACCATGAAATGAACTTTCATACCTTATAACGTTTGGTTGCCTAATGGGTCTTCTCTTGTATCACTTGGTCCTTGTATCCTTGTCTTGAGTTGACCTCTCTTACTCTTTCTTAGTCTTTTTTACCTTGATAACAAATCTCTCATGCTCATCTTTCAATGAATCTAGCTTGGTTTTCAATTGAATGATGCCATCCTCTTTAGCTCTCTTACTTGAACTTGCAGCGTCTAACTAAATTTTGAGATCTTGGATGGTATCCTTATCCCTCTTAACTTATTTATCCATGTCATCCTTAAATATACATGATTTATCTTCAATAATTTTTATATAATCAAGAGTGGATTGCAACTCATCATGCTCACCTTACTTTGAACTCAACTTGGCATTTATCTTTTCTAACTGAGTCTTGAGATGTCATCATTCTTCCTCTTTTGAACTCATATTTATCTTTATAACCCTTAATTGATCTTCAATAATGATGATATTCTCTTTATCATCTTTTCATCTTGAGCTTTCCTTCAAGGATTCTATCTCCTTATTGAGCTTGATGCCCTCATCCTTAATACCCTTAAAGCTTGAGGCCAGATCTTCTTCTGAGATTCTTCTTGATCATACTCGCTCATCTTACCTCTGTACTTCTCAAAAATGGCCTTAAACTAATTTCACTTTTCTTCATGTGATTTTAGATTAGAATAATTATCCTCTAATTTAACCTTCAACTTTTGATTCTCTTTCTTTAATTGCTTAGCCATATTGTACCTTGGATCACCTTCAAGTGGTTAAACTTGCAAAGAAGGTCCTACTCTGATAAGAATTATTAGAGGTATAATCAGTAGGGGTGAATAAGTGATGAAAGATAATTAAATTAAATTATCAAATTTTAAACATTTATCATATATAATGATGATGCATACAAATTAACCATTGCAATGAACAAGGAAGATATAGCAAGATCAAACACATAACACATGATATATGTGGGAAACCCTCTTGGGGAATAAAACCCACTGAATCCTGCAATATGGAATACTATACTATAATGAAAAGATCCAATATTTAGACCAACACCAATTGATCAAGGAATACCCATCTCTTAGTTCAGTGAGACACCAATCTCATAAGGAGCTATTGCCCCTATCTAGTTGAGCACCCACAATAACTAGACCTTTAGCAAGCTTAACCTTAAAAGGAAAAACTAACTCCCTAGGAAACTAAGAACCCACTTAGATATCTTGAATAGATCATATTAAACACCTGTTATTACTCTTAAACTGATGATGACCACCTTTGTTTTCACTCTTTACATCCAATCTCTCTCAATTTACCTCTAGGAGTAACTCACTCAAACTACATCTTCTAGGCCTATTAGCTCTAGTGACATGTGTGTCTTCTTGCATCAACTTGATCAAACAAGTATGACTGATCCTCTTCACTCTCTGTTTTTTCTAAATGACCTTTACTTTCTCTTTGAAAGTTTTTCTCCTTCACTTAAATCCACACAACCACAACTAGCTACTATTAGTCCAATTAGACCTTGTACTTATACCACTCTCTTCCTTTAACCCATTCTTTTCAGCCAAGATGCTTTACATTTTTGAACCAAACTTAAAATAATTCCATACACATGTTACATGTGATAACCACACTCCTCATAGGTCGGTCATTACCTTGTTAGCCCTAAACCACCATTAGGTCTTGGTGAGACCTAAAATAATTAGGCCTTCATACTCGCATGTTACATGTAAGAATATTTGGACCACCATCATCCTTTAAAAATGATTAAAACACACCAAACCTATCTATAATATACACTTGATCAATCCCTCATGGTTCCATTCCAATTGTAACACGAGATCAACACTTAAACCTACTAATTAGGTCTCCTCACTCTTTAGGCCTTCATACATAGAAAACACAATCTCAAACTTCTAAAGAAAAAACTTAAGTATTTAAAATAGATATATGATTATATCACCATGGATTAACCATTCAGGCCTCTTAAACACGTCCATGTGATATATGAAATTCAACACAAGCTCTAATCACTCAATTCAACTCTCTTAGAATGACCACTCAGATTGGTCACATATAGTCAAAATATAATCCAACCATTTTGACTCTCCACAACTAAATATGGGAAAAATAAGACCTTCAATACATTTTCATAAAACCTTGAGAGTTCCTTGACATCTTCATATTAATTTATTTATTCAACTTTACTTAGAACATCTTCAACTTACCTCTGCAAGATGGTCACTAAATCTGCCAGTGTATTCAATAAACACAACCAACTGCTAATGCTTTTTTAATAGTAAATATGGATTATTCAGACCTAAAAAATACATACAAATGGTCCTTATTGAGTCTAAAATACTCTTCAATATTTATTTATTCTTGAAACATCAAAATACCATTAAGAATTTTTCAATTATCCTTCTCGAGTCACTTGCAGAACATGGTCAAACACATAGTCAACTTTGGAGTTCAATAAATTTGACTGTATAGATAGTCAAAACTTATAACCAAATTTTATATATTTTCATTAAAGTCCTATTCAACTCTTATTTTTACACCATCAATAAATTTATCCTATATCAAAATATATTAACAAAATACTGCAGACTAGTTTTTCCTTTGCTAATTTGAATATTCAAATTCCAATGGTCACTGTTCAATGTAGACATTGTAGACATGTGTATCCATCTCTTTCCATAATAAAACTTGATAAAATACACTCTATATATCTCCTTAGGAGTATCTTGGTCTTTACCTTGCATCATCTACCATTGATCATTGATCTGGACTTCTGGGATTAAGACACCTAGCACCCTCATGTGCCTTCTAGGCACATTGTTGTTAGTCTCCAATGAGCTTACACAACTTTGTAGCCCCACATGCCTTATGAGAAATATATTTACTTATTGACTCAATACGCTCCATTATATCATAATCTATATGATCATGTGCTCACTGTTGATCTCTATTTGATATGTTTCACCCTCATCATTAGATCTTTATCACTCGATTAAAAGCTCACCGTAGATCTATCTTAACTATTTAAGCCCATACTTCAATGTTCTTAAACTTGATGATCTTTGGTCCATCACAATATTCTATATTAACTTTGAAGGTTTATATATTGACCTAGTAAATAGTTCAAATCTTCATAGTCCCTTCCTATCACTTTTGACAACATCTCCATGAAATATTTGACTAATGTTAACTTTCTAAATACTTACACAAAATGCAAAAACATGCTCAATCACTCATATCTTCATGATGTATAGTGATGATCTGGCTTCTCTTAAGCTATAATATGCATGTTTCTCTTTCTAAATGATCAAATAACACACTAGAACTTCACCTTGACATCTATGGATGCGTCACAACCTCTTATTTATCCTTACTAATTTGCATAAATTCTATATACTCTCTAAGCTATCAATCTAATCAATTTTAAATTAATCACATGCTCATAAATGTGAGATTATCTTCTTCAGTGATGTTTATTAAACACTTAAGTAATACCTAAGCAAGCTAACTAGACCATGTAGATAAAACTAGATAGTGGGAAAAAATCTAAACCAAACATTTTCTCTCTCCTCTATACTTATCTATGCTTGAGTATCCTTATGTTATATGTTGTTTTTGTTTACTAACCATTTTCAAAATGTTCTAATAAAGGTTTTACCTTTAGTAGAGCATTCAAAAATGGTTAACTTGTATCTATGGGTCCTTTCAAACTTGTTTGTATCTTTTCATTGTTTTAGGTAGTATTTTATAATATTTTAGAGAGAGAGAGAGAGAGAGAGAGAGAGAGAGAGAGAGAGAGAGAGAGAGAGAGAGAGAGAGAGAGAGAGAGAGAGAGAGAGAGAGAGAGAGAGAGAGAGAGAGAGAGAGAGAGAGAGAGAGAGAGAGACCCTAAGGTATTTTCATATGAATGAACAAGTGATTTTAAGTTATCAAATGACTCTACATTGATCATGTTGTTGCATTTATAATATTTTATATTCTATATTTATGCATACTTGTTCCAGGAGAAGGCCTAAAAAAAAAACATATAGTTTTGTTTTATGAATTTTCATTTCATAGCATCAAGGGTGGAACTAAGTACACATGTTTACTTTTTAATATGTATGAGTGGTAAGTGCCACGAAATGCAAATTTGTGATTTTCTATCGAAAGATGATTATTATTCAAAAATTTAGATAGTTTATTTATCATCATCCTAAAACACACAAAAAATATCTCTTAATCCCTCTAAGTGTTTTTAAATCTCAATTTCCTAATTTTAACAAAAAATTCCAAATAAAACATCGAGAAAAGGAACAACCAGGATTTTCACACTAGTTATGCATGTAGGGAAGTCTCTATAATTCGAAATATTCTTAAAAGGGACCCAACTAATGAAAGAGCATCCAGGTTTGCTTATAATCTTATGTCAACAAAAAATAATTTAGTGTATAAATAATCATCTTGCATTAGTTTGTACAATCCTTTATTTGCATACAAGCCTTTTGTGTTGTTTTACACAGTGTTATATATATGCACTCTTTTCCTTAATCTTAGTTTGTTTAATTCATATAGTAAAGAATAGGAAGGGTTAATAGCTTAAGAATAAGTAAAATTACAACCCTTTATGTAGATTCATTTGATATTTTTTATACGACAATGTGTTTTGGCATATCATGTGCAAACCTTGCATCATGACTATTTTGCATTGGTTTTAATCGTGAACCATTAAAAATTTTAAAGGTACAATTTATATGCAATATGTTTATGTGAATTATCCTCACGGAGTGAAGTAATCCTCATGATGTGTTATGAGCATGATGCCTAATGATGCATTGGAACTATATTGAACATTTAATGATTGTGGCACATTATGATGTATTAGAAGTAGTTACTATTTAAGTCATTTATGAATTTTTGAGATCAATTAATATAATTTTATGGTTCCCATGTATATATTAAAAAATATCTACATTTATGAGGGGGCATTTAGAAAACCTATGAGCTAAAAAGTCTAAAGTGCAGCTACTAGTTAAAGTAGATAACAAAGATCTATGTGAAAATCTAGGGAAGGACTAGAGGGTTGAATCATGTAGTTGCAAATACTTTTGGTAACATGGTGGTGTTTTATAAGTGTGTGAACTATGTGTTGTAAGCTAGTTTTGGCCATGTATGAAATCTTCCATTTTTTAATTAATAAATAATAATTTTTGGTTGTTATTATTTCATCGTGTTATTTATTTATTTGCATGGTCTAAGACATATCTTCATAAATATCCTTAATTGTGACTGCATCACCAACACTTATTTAAAATTCAACATAATTTTATGTTTTCATAATCTTTTGAATGTTAAAATTTTCACAAAAAAATGGGGTTTTTTATAATATTGAAAATAGGTACCCAAAAATTCAATAAAATTAAATTTTGAAAACTATTTGAACACTCACTTCTTCATCACGAAATAAGTCCTTTTTTAAAATCTCATTTATTCATTTCTTTATTATGAAATAATTCATTCTTTGTGAGTGTTTTCTTTGTAAATTCCCTTCATTTTATTAAATATATACTCTGCATCACATCAAATCTCTTCATTGTGAAGCTCCTTATGTTTTACTTATATAAAAAAAAATTCACTCTCTTTAATCTTAAATGGGAAAGCCCTAATATAATTTAAGTGTTTCCATCATGAGTTCAAAGGGAGTTACCTCCATGGAGTGTAAGGAAATACCCCATAGGTTTGATTTTGGCCATAAAAATTTGATTACAATTAGATTAATCATAGGCATGTGAAGAGTCACATAGGGAGGTGATGTGGTGAAGAAAGTAATATTCATGCAAACACTATTTATAGATGATATGGAGACATTATTCACTCTGGTGAGGTTTCATGGACACTATTCTTGATTGGCAAGATCGCATTGGGCACCACAATCCTTTCATGGCCCAAAAGAGGTTTGATTTTTTTATGCGTGATGTAAATGAGATGAATTTCATGTGGGGACCTTGATAATAGAATCGATCTTGGTAAAATAAAGAATCCAATAGTGTTTTTGGATGCACATGTAATTAGGGGACAAATTTACTATGCAGATTGCACACCCATGTGAATTAGGTCTCAAAGGGTCATATCTAAAGTGGAGTACTTGGATAAGGTCTTCACATGATCTACTATTCCCTCTATAACAAGGGTGGCACATTTATCCTTGGAGATTATCTTTTGAACCTTGTCTTTTGTCTTTTGTCTTTTGCTTAGTGGTGGATGCTTTTATCTTTTGTCTTGATTCTAACCTAATGGAGAATGATATGAATCTTGTCTTTATTTTCCCAAGTGGAGGGGGAATAAATCTATGGGATTTCTTTGTGTTTTTCTCTGTCATTCCTTCATGCATGTAATTCTATAAAAGTATTAAGCTCCTTTGCATTTGGAGGCTAGGCTAGGCTAAGCGAGTTTGATAAGAAACTTTGTTAAAATCTTGTAAAGCCTCTTTGGAATGATGTGCAACCATGTTTTGTGTAATGTGAAGACAACTTGATGAAGCTTTTGAGTTGTAGAAGAGCATGAATTAATAGCATGGATTTTTTGAATTTAATTCAATAATGTTTGTATTGAAAAATTGTTGAAAGTAATGAGAATAGTGATTTATGAAAGAGAGATATGTGTTTTTAATATAAGAATGTTGATTTGTTGAAGTGAGCTTCATGTTTATAAGATCTATGGATTTGAGAACACATCAAGTGGTATCAAAGCTGATTTTTTTTACATCAAGTGGTATCAAAGCTTATTTTTTCCATCAAGTGGTATCATAGCTCATGTGTGTGATTATGAAATCAATTTGAGGCTACATCAAGTGTTATCCAAGCTATGTGATTGTAAGCTCAATGGATTGTGTTTACATCAAGTGGTATCAAGACAAGTTTGAGACCTGTGGAGAGTTTTGTTGCAGGTGTAAGAGATGGCAAAGAATAGTGGAGGAGTACCACCAAATAAAGATTTGGAGATGCTAAAGAATATGCAAGCACATTTTAAGAAATTGGCTAAAGTCCAAGCAAAACTGTAGATGATGGAGGATGCAAATGAAGAGATTTAAACTAAAGAATAAGAAGAGATGTGGGTGATGTTAGATTCCATACACACACAAGTGGATTTATTGAAGAGATAACTAGCCACATAGGATAATTAAGAATGCAACCATGTAGATGTGAAAAAAGATGAAAATTTTAGACATATAGTGTTGAAAGGAGAGGAAGATTTCAGCCATGAAAAGTTTCAAATAGAGGTGAGTGAAGGGAGTAACCAAGAGGAATTGCATGTTTCTTTAGAAGAAACATTTGATGAGGTTATTTTTCAATTAGGTTCTCATGTGGAAAGCATGGAGGATGATGTTTCAATCACGAGGGAGAAGCTGAAAATGGTCTTATGTGGTGTTATGGAGGATGCAAAAGTTGGTTGGATAATGTGTGGAGAAAGACAAGTGAGATTTAGGAAGAGGTGGTCAGTTTTTGGGGGGTTTGAGCCCACATGGGACAGTGAGATGCATGATGGATCATATTGGTGGAGGAGGGCAGTTGATGCTGGGTATAATCCCAGAAAGGAGAGAATTTATGGTGGGTGAAATCTCAAAAATGAGAGAATCTATGGTGGTTCAAATACCACAAGGATGATGAGAGAGAGAAGGGGAAGAAATGATAAGAGGAGAGAACAAAAACCAACAAGAAGGAGTTGAAAATGAAGAAGGAATAAAAATATTCTTCTTGAATACTTGATGTCTTATAAGGGGATGTCATGGTCATTAATCTTTGTGATCAAAAGAGTGGCTATACCACTTACCCCATCCATATGATTAGGATCTCATATTATAAAACCTCAGGTGTTTGATATAGGAACATCTAAGGGTTTGTGCAATCTTGCATCAACCAAAAACAAAGTGATGTGTTCACGTGTTCGTGTTCCTATGAGCCCATAATGTTGGGATAAAAATAAAGGCAACTTGTAGGAGCTGATTTGATTTCAATCAGATGAGAATGAAGTGGCAAAAAAACTATTCACGTAGACACTATTCACAGATGATATGGAAACACTATTAACTCTAGTGAGGTGTCATAGACACTATTCTTGATTGGCAAGGTGGCATGGGGTGACATAATCCTTCCATGCCCCAAAATAGGTTTGAATTTGTCATGAATGAGGTAAATGAGATGATATTAGACTTGATATTGGTCAAAGGAGAGTTTTTTTTGGATGCACATGCAAGTGGGGGACAAATTTATTATGCAGAGTGCACATCTATGTGAAGTTGGGCTCAAGGGGTCATATCTAATGTGGATTAATTGGAGAAAGCCTTCACATGATATACTATTCCCTCACATGATCTATTATTCCCTACATGAAAAGGGTCGTACATTTGTCCTTGGATTGTCTTTTAACCTTTGTCTTTTATATTTTGCTTAGTGGTGGATGTTTTTAGCTTTGGTCTTCATTCCCACCTAATGGATAATGATATGAATAGGAGGAGGAGGAGGATAGGAAGGAGAAGTAGAAGAGGAGGAAGAGGAAGAGGAAGAGGAAGAGGAAGAGGAAGAGGAAGAGAAGGAAGAGAAAGAAGAGGAGTAAGAAGAAATGGAGGAGGAGGAGGAAGAGGAAGAGGAAGAGGAAGAAGAGAAAGAGGAAGAAGAGGAGGAGGAAGAGGAAGAGGAAGTTGAAGAATAGGAAGGGGAAGGGGAAGAAGATGAAGATGAAGGGGAAAATGAAGGGGAAGAAGAAGAAGAGGAAGATGAAGAATAAGAAGAGGAGTAGGAGGAGGAGGACGAAGAGGAAGAGGAAGAAGAGGAGGAAGATGAAGAGGAAGAAGAAGAAGAAGAGGAGGAAGGGGAAGAAGAGGAAGATGAAGAGGAAGAAGAGGAAGAGGAGGATGAAGAAGAGGAAGAGGCAGAGGAAAAGGAAAAGGAAAAGGAAGAGGAAAATGAAGAAGAGGAAGAGGAAGAGGAAGAGGAAGAAATGTTATAAATTTTTATTAGACATAAACATATGATTTTGTGATTTTTTATAAACAAATAATTTTGTGATTTTTTATAAACATGTGATTTTATAATGTTTTCTTTTCCAAATATAATAGAAAAAGTATATCATATAAAAAAATGTCCATTCTACCATACATTCTTGATTTCAATTATATTTCTTTTAAAAATCTTTTATATATAATAAATTATATAATTAAATATTATATATTTTTAGACTTAGTATAAAACACAAATAGCGATTTTAGTAATCTTGATAAAATCAAAAATATTCTATTATACTCCCAATAACAACAAACATGATGTGAATTTAGATTAAAAGTTATCTACTTTTTCTATTTTTCCCTACTTTTGCATACCATGGGTTTTTATTAACATGCATTTCACATTTAAAAATAAAAATAAAAATAACTATATACGTTTTTTTTGAAGTGTATTGCACCATGAGAAAGATGTTTTTTATTTTTAAAATATTTTTCGACATGATTTTTTTTAAAGATACATGATTAGTAATAAGGTTGAGATCATGGTCTAAATGATTTTGATAGTAATATAAATTAAAATTAATGAATGTATAAGTTAAGAGACAAATTATTATTTTTTAAATTGTAACTTGCTCATATTCTTATCTACCAATATTTTTATTCTTGTCTCTTCAAAGGGAAAGAATATCTATTCTGAAAAAAAAAATCAACTGATTAAGATACAACCTAAAAAACTACAAATAACAAAGTAGTTTTAATTTGAATAAAAAGTTATTTTAACAGTGATATTTGTTTGAAGGACAGATATCTCCAAATGTGGTTTTAATTTTTAAAGATAGAATATGTTGAAACGTCACATAGAGATATTTACAAGTATGGCGGCAGTGCGGCTATGCTCAAATGGAAAATGACAACAAAAACATTTGCTAAAGATATAGATAGATAGGTAGATAGATAGATAGATATATAGATAGATAGGGCTAAAGACCATTTGCTAAAACAGATCTGTGCACTAGTCCCTGAGATGCCGCCTCCTTTCTCTGTAATACCCCTCTTTTTTTTCATGGCGGCCACCTCCTTTCTCTGTAATACCCCCCTCTCTTTCTTTTTGTTTTAAAATATATATATTGTGCAGGTATTTTTGTGCTCCAGTCTTCTTTGTGGTTTCTCAGAGTTTGCTGATGTATGAAGAGTGCCATAGAAAACCATGTTGGATCTTAACCAGAAATAAGGAGTTGCAGGCAAGGGTTGAAACTGTCTTTTCTTTTATTTTATTTTTTTATTATTGTTGTTTTAGGCAGTTAAGAATTAAGATATGAAGGAGTATCCATTTTGTTAAATTTGTTGGAAATATTATCTCTTAAATTAGGATAAATTTTGTTAACAGTAAATACTTGATCGAGCCTAAGATCTTCTTGAATTAAACCAAGAACAATTCTTACTATTTTATTGTTATAAATCTTAAAATAAGACTACTTGACACGCACAGATTCGTCTGAGAGAAGTTATTTCCTACTTATCATTTGGAAATCCGCCTTCACTGCAATCTAATCATTTCACCGCTCATCTCATAGATGGATGAAGATCGAAGGCCGAGCGATAAAATGAGGTATGTTTTTCGTACGACAAAATAATATGTTACCAAAAAAAAATTTGTTTTGTTTCATGATAAATTTGAACAGTGATGAAATAATGAAAAAATAAAACATATAAAACACAATTTTTTAAAAATGCACTCAATAATAATATTGAAAAAGAATGACTTAATATTTTAAGATATTATTATAATATATAATATATTATATTTATAATTATAAATATTATTGATATATAATAATAATATTTACATATATATAATTTTAATATATATTTATAATTAAAATAAAAAATATATATCATACATATATAATTTTAATATATATTTATAATTAAAATAAAAAAAATATATCATACATATATAAATAACATTATACTTATAATATTATTTATATTATATATAGAAATAACTTTATAAATATAAATAGAATGCTATATATATATATATATATATTAATTACAAATATATATTAGAATAATATTATATTATTACGATAAAATATTTTATATATAATTACATATAATATATTATAATAAGAATTATATATATATATATATATATATATATATATATATATATATATATATATATATATATATATATATATATATATGGGTT